>JAQHUG010000242.1:2856346-2869207 GCA_028555095.1 Dicrostonyx torquatus
CTTGCTGCACGGGCCTTTCTCCTCCGGTGGGGGTGGCTAGATCAGATGCTCTCTCCAAGGGCTTACCTCAGTCAAAAGAGCAGACTTCTCCTCCGGTGGGGGTGGCTAGATCAGAAGCCCTCTCCAAGGGCCTGCTGCACCGGCCTTTCCTTACTTTTATTTCTTTATACATTTGCACATTGTCCTCATAATCAGTAACACCACTGATGATTTAAGGAATAAGAGGCCATGTAATTCAGAAGGAGCAGAAGATACAAAGTTGCGTTTCAGTATGGAGAAGAGTGAACATTACATAATTAAATTTAATTAAAAATACTATTTACACTATGAAATCATAAAACTGTTTTAATTTGCACATTTCTAATTACTAAGATTTTTAGAGTACCGTGATATTTCATAGTCTGTTTTATTTCTTCTTTTGAGAACTTTCTGTTCAGATCTGTAACCCATTACTTAAGTGAGTAATAATTAAAAGTTACCTAAATAATTATCAATTATTTCAATTATTCATTTTCTGAATTTTTTTATATTTTTGATATTATCTTCAATTAGTTGTGTCTTATGCAGAGTGGGAGATAAGGATCTAGTTAAATTACTTTATATGTAATTATTCACTTTGACTAGAAACATTGTTGCACATATTGCCCTTTTTTCAATATGTAGTTTTTGTCATCTTTGTTTACGTTTTTCTAAATGGGAATACCTGTGGTAATCAAACAATTAGTATGAATCCTTTTAGGATATTTCAAGGAGAGCAGTAGCAACATAGTCGATATGAATGGAGCAATGGAAATAATGTAAAAATTAAGATTAAATGGGGAAGGAACTAGAAGCTTTGGGAAAGAAGGAAATATCGGGGGTTAAATCTGACAATCAAAATTTGCACAAATTTTCTTTGGAAGCATTACTACCTTAGAAAACTACTAAAATATATAAATATATTAAATGGAGTTTAAGTGGAGCTATTCAATAAGAGGATCACAATGACATCCAAGACACCATAGGTTATCAAGTACAGGGCAAGGAATGGATTAACTTTATTTAATTTGTTGGTAAGTGGAGTTCCACAGATCCCCATCTAATACTTCAGGGGATTTTTATTGCTCTTCATAGCTATATCATAATGGTTAGGTCCTATTTTTAAAAACCACATACTTGAGTCCTAAGACATGGTGAAGCAACATGGTACTGACATAGAAACTTCATTCAATCTAGGATGTGTTTTTTCAAAGCAGAAAACTTTTCAACATTATTCCCTAGATGTAAATCATATTAGCAATAGATGATGGGACTGGCAAGATATGACCACTGGTCAATACAAGCTAACATGTTATAAGAATACATAATTGCTTTCTAATTGTGTTTAAGCTGACTCCACATTGTGTAATTCATGCCTGTACTGTTAACTGTGGCAAACAAACAAACAAACAAGCATAAACAAAACATTAATGGTGAGGTTATAAGCCCTAAGAGAGAACACCAGTATTAAATTGCCCCTAAGTTTTCTCACTTTAACATTTAGTTAATCCTCATCACAGAAATTTCTTGTTATAATAGTTGACAATAAATACAGAGTCCTACAACTGCTCAATTTGTAGCAAATAAGAGACATTGAAGGTCACAGTTCTAAATAGGACATCTATATGACAACTATCTCTCTTAAGGATCATTAGAGAAGAGGAAAGGAAATATTTTAAATCAATGGTAGCAACAAAAACTTGTTTTCTGAACACAATAAGACTATTATACACATGAAAGCATATTTGGCTAATATTGCATATACAAAACATTCACGAGATCCAGGCAAACAAAATTCTACAATCATGTACTAATTCTTCTAGATTAAAAGCTACAAAACAAATGAATTTATAATATAATGATACATTTTGCTGATAAGTAAAAATTTTAATAAATGTTAATAAAACAGAGACAGTAAATTTTTAAAAATACTTTATTTGTCATTAGGCATGTTAATAAAAATGTCCTTTTGAGACTTTGAACATTAGAAAACAGGAGTTAAATGATGATATGTTAAGCTTACCACGGAATTTAACAATTCTGGATGTTTATGAACTTCTGGAACAATGTTTCTTATTAAACACCAAATTTGATATCAAGTTCTATAATCAATGATGCCATAGTTTTTTCAGTGTAGGATAAATCCATGGGGAGATGACAATAGGTACTTATTGAAGTTAGTTGGAATCATTCTGTGACTGTTTTGAAAGGAAGAAAATAATTTCCTAGAACTCATTCAATGTCTTAAAGTTTATGATGGAAGAAAATAAAGAATATAATATCCATATTGATAGACAATAAAGAAAGAAAACACACTGGTGTTTTCTTAACAACATATGTTTACAAGAGTTTACTCAATTATTTTGCCTTTTTCATTCTTAGCCAACAGAGTATAGTTTCTGACTGACACATAAGAGAAATGAAACCCAATCATTGTAACAGAGCAATTACACTTGCTTCATGGTTAAGTGATTACAGAGAATATTTATTGTTCCTAATTTATAGTGGTCCCACTTATTTTTAAGCTTTATAATATCAAAATATATCAGATGCTGTTCATTTTTTAGTTTGAATTTTATTTAAGAAGTTTCTTCAATATAATTAGAATCTAAGGGTGAATGTGAGAAAATCCAGTAAAAAAGAGCACTATAGAGAATTCTGTATTGACAAATCACAATTCAGTGTATAAGCTGCAACTTATGAATCCCTGTGGGTTGATGTATACTGTTGCCATTTTCTTTTTGTAGTTGCCCAAATAAATCTATTTAATTTTGAGAATGGTAAAAATATATTGTGCTATCCTGCTGTAAAATGCTCTTTTTAATTGAAATCAAGATCTTGAAACAATACACTAGTCCTGATAGCCGGATCTTTCTGTTCTCTATTCTCAATGTTGACTAACCCATTTTCCTTTATAATGGAGAAGAAAACTTTTAAAAGATGAAACTATATTATAACACAGTGATGTTTCATTTAATAGATATCTAAGTGTTTCCATTTTCTAGTATTTCTGACAACCAATGTGGAAAGATTATAAAATTGAAGTGATTTTAGGCTTGCTATCCACTCTAAAATCTGTTTAATGATACATTTCTACTGAAAAAAATAAGACCACTAATGTTTTCAATGATATTTGAGTGCTTTTATTTTTAAAAATGGCATAATTATTAGAAGAGCATGCTAAAGTAAATGGCCCAAAAGGTATTATAATACATCAAACATCTGTATTACCACAGTTATGGGTGGGAGGTAGAAGTGAAATTTAATATTTATACTGGCAGTAGAGAACTACTTAGGAAGCCCTGGAAATTTTCCAGTCCATGTGAGTCATGGTTAATATAGTCCTGTATCTGAGGTAAGATTTTAGTACCTGAGGGTTTCTCCTGAATGTAGGGTGATTTCTTTTCATTTTCTGTAACATGTGGTGATCTTATATCTTCCCAATATCTTTTTTCTGTGCTATAAATCCACTGAATCATTGCAAAATCCTCTAGGGGAACTCTACACTTACATCATATATAAATACTCTCGAAAAATTGGGCAGTTAGTGGCTGAACTGCAGTCAAAATAAATGTTATTGTTTAAATACCATAACTTTTCTTTGGCATCCATTAGCTGATAGGAATTTTTGTAAGTTTGAAGGAAAGTGAAAGAACACCAACTAAGATGATGATGTGTTCAGTTAACATTGTTAAATTCCCATATGTAAAGATATCCCAATCTCTTTTAATAGTTTAATGAATGTCAGAAAAAAATGTGTGTGTGTTCATGCACAGAACGTGTGTGTGTGTGTGTGTGCTTGTGTGTGTGTGTATGTGTGTGTGTGTGTGTATGTGTGTGGTTGCACACATTCTGAGCAGGGGGTATCATTTTTAAAAAGTTCTGTTTTTTATCAGTTAGAGTTGATTATTAGCCAATTTATGGTTCATACTCAATCTCCAAACCCACTTTCTACTATAATTAAAACAGAACTCAAATGATACACAGAAAAATATGATATGGGTGATCAACTGTTTGTTCAGTAGATCTAATAAATACTTCAAATCACATGAATACCAAGTCAACTCTTGCACTCTTGCAATCTTGAAATCACAAACTGAACACATATTTTCAGTGTTGGTTTTCCTTTCTCCCAATTCTTCTTGTATACAGAACTCATCATTAAATAGAGGTAAAAGTTAATGTTCATAAATGTGTGTGTTTACGTGTGTATGTGTTTGTGTGTGTGTGTGTAACTTTATTCCTCTTACCCTTGGAACATGGCAAGATCAAATGAATTTAAGTCATTGTTCATAATCATCCACATATTAAATAAATTATGTGACATGCTGTATGTTCGATTTAGTAAACTGTTGTAATGAGCAATGGGTGTGCGGGCCCCTTGTTCTGTCCCACCAAGCTCCCGGTGCCCGGTTAGCTTATACCCAAAATAACCACATGGAAATTGTAATAATTTAAACATTGCCTGGCCTATTAGCTCTAGCCTCTTGTTGGCTAACTCTTACATCTTGATTAGACATTTCTAATAGTCTGTAAGCCACCATGAGGTCGTGGTCTTACGTCTGTAAGCCACCACGAGGTAGTGGTCTTGCCTGGAAAGATTCAACATGTTTGACTCTGGCGATTTCATGGCAGCTTTCCCTGACTCAGCCTTCTCTATCCCAGAATTCCATTCTGTCTACTCCCCCCATCTAAGGGCTGCCCTATCAAAAGGCCAAGGCAGTCTCTTTTTTCAACCAATGAAAGCAAGAGAAATACAGAAAAACATCCTACACCAGTAAACAATTGGAACTGTTTGCTATTTTTTCTACATCTAAAATTTACAAAAATATATCAATTTCTTTGAAGGCTTGCTAAGTCAATCACTCCTGTTAATGATTGCCTAAGTACTATATCCATCAAAAATATTTTTATAGGGGTTGTAGAGAGGTTAAGAGTTCTTCTTGTTCTCCCAGAAGAATAAATTCAGGTCCTACCACCCAAATCAGTTTGTTCACATCTATTTGTACTCCTTCTTTACAGGTTCCAACTATTCTCTTCTAACTACCAGAGACACGGCACTCCACATGAAAATACCCACACATAGGCATATGTACAGACACATTCACACACACAAACACACACACGCACACACACACACACACACATACACACACACAATCACAGTAACACAATCTCTGGAATAAAACAAAATAAGACAACCAAAATAAAAATTTATATTTATTACCATACTTTTGATGTTGAGATATAGTAAATTAAACATTTTTGTAGTTTATATAAATAGAAAATTTCAAAAGGTAGTAAATACAGTACACTGAAACTTATCATAATTTAAAGTTAGTATGTCCAATGAATATTATTTGTTATTGTTTAAAAGTGTAAGTGAATGAGAAATGATTCTCTCCCAGCAAACATATCAAATACTTCTACTACTTTATTTGTTTCTTATATTTTTATTATATATTTATTTGTTATTAGCAATCTTAATACTACTTGTCTTAGTGTTAAGAATATAATACTTTTTAAACTAAAAATAATTTTAAAGTCAAGAAGTACATTGGACTAACCAGTGCCTTTCAGCATTTCTGATGAGTTTACAATACTAAGTACATTATGTTTTACAATTGTTTGAATTATAGGAAGAAATTGCAAAGACTTTGAAGGCTGTTTACACTGTGGCAAGAATAAAACATTGTAGTTAAACATGTAAATCTAAAGGACTTTAATTTTTGCTGTTTACTTAATCATAAGCCTCTAGGTTTTAATCAAATCCATTATTTAAAGAATATTAAATAAATATTGGTTGCTTTTGATTAAGCACTGTCTATAAGAAAGTGTTGTCTTAGAGTATTTACTCCCAAGGTAATCCTTTCAGTTGAGAAGGTCATTGGGGAATTAGGATCTGAGCTTCTATTAAACTAAACACGTTATCTCCTTGTGCAGTATGTTGTTTTTATTGGGATCACTGTGACTGCTTAGATAACAGGTCTCCATTTTTATGCTCTGCTTAAACATCTATGTGTCACCTTCCCCACAGAATGTCAGTGGTTGAACAATCAAAAATTGAAGAATAAGAAATGTCAGACCGATGTGATATAATATTAGTCACTGTAAAATACTACATTTGAACTTAGTGGTATAAATTCAGAGTAAGGAGTATAAGGAAAAGAAATCCACATTAGCTAGTGCTTATCTGGCCTATGATTTACACCCATGGGTGTTCAAGCTGAATGTCAATATCACACAATCCTAAACTCGGTAGTTATGACATAGAAATTGCTTAAGCTGGTACCATTTGATAAAAAAATGAATAACAAAATTCAATGTAAGATAGATCATATCTGCTCCTTCTCCAAATAGTTTCCTTGTTAATTTTTTTTAGAAACTAGGGAAAATAATTTACTATTTCCTACACACTTTTATCTCATGAGTCAGCTTCTAGTAATGTATAGCAGAATCATGTTCATTATCCATGCTCCTCAATTTGAAAATTCAGAATGAACTTTCAAAGCCTTAACATATTCCCCATCAGGAAAAAAATGTACATGCTTTTCATTTTAAATACATAAACAAAATCACTCTTTCTTATTCTCTCAAGAACAAATTATGTTGATGAAAAGACATGTTTCACCTCAAGTTGATAGGATTCCAAAGAGAAGTCATGGTCATTCTAATTTCATGGCTCAATATTTAATTGATAGTTTTCATCTGTCAAATGCATTGTTTTACCTGTACTGACACTGAAAAAATCTTTTTTGAGGAACAAATTTTTCTGATAAAAATCCCCTCCATTTTACAATATTGCTGACACCTATGCATTCCTAATAGTTATTAGTTGATAAGTGTATACAAATTTGTGTTTGTGTGGAAATATTTATAAAGCTTCTTACATATTTGAGAGGTATTCTTAAAAATTTTTGCCCTGGTTTTTAAATGAACATATATATTTTATACTTTGGTAACTTTGTACATCTATACATTGTATTCATCTAATATCCATGTGTCTAACATACCACCAATAGATCCTAGCCCCTTCTATTAACTCCTCCCATTTCATGTCTTCTCTTTATTTGTTTTATTTCATTTTACCTTTTTACTTGTCTATTTTTTTTATTTTATTATCAAGATAGAACTTCTCTGTTCAGCCCTGGCTGTCCTGAAACTTTCACTAGGCCAGGCTTACCTGAAACTCAGTGGTCCACCTTTTCTCTTCCTCATCATGCTAAGACTAAAGATGTGCACAACAACACCTGGCTCATATTTGTTCTACCTTAAAAACCCACAGAGTCCAATTAGCTTTGTACGTGTGTGTATTTGTAAAGGACATTAGGAGCAAAACCAATCTACCCACCACAGGCCATGTGCCTAGGAATAACTAACTTACCCTTACCCAGTAGCCATCAACTGTCAATTACTACTCAGTTATATGTGTGGCCTTATGAGCACCTCCCCTATCCATGCTCATGTTCTCAATGGCTTAATCTTGTGTAAGTCAAAATCCAAAGGTTGCAATTGTGGGTTGTTATCTTTAAAGGGAACATCTGTATGATACCCTATTCTTCCAACAACAGAATACATTAAAGAAAAAACAGGTTGAAAATTTGGAGTCAGAGATCAGGTGTTGTGAAGAAATGTCTTCGGGACATCACAGGGCCATTGCTTTCTTCAAATCATAGAAAATAACGTATTTTATTGCAGCTATTTATAAACTATATAGGAAAATGAATTCATAATGTTTATTGTGAATTGCTTACTATTTATGTAATTGTGCATTACATATTTTAGGAGATAAATAATTTTACATTATCTTATTTATTATTTTGGTTTATTATATAAGTACAAATTTTCTTACACTAATCTTGGGAAACAATAGATCTACATAGTGAATATGTACACAAAATTAAGTTGCTTTGCTTTTTAGAATCGAAAAGAACTACAAGAAATAAACCTGAATCAAGTAAGAGTAAATTGCTTTTCCATACTATTTTTAAGAGCTAGATTCTTGTATGATATTTGAAATGACATTGTCTGAAAAGAAACTTGATTTAGTTAATAGATTTAGGCTTATCAAATTACTGAGACTTTTGAATGATAGAGTTTGAGAACAGTACTTAAAATTAAGTAAATTCAATATGGTGACTTCAAAGGTAGTTCTAAAATAAAATCACCTTAATTTTGTCTGGTATATTTTCTGCTTATGGAACAAATATATAAAGAAACTGGAGCAGAAAATTGGAGACATTAAATTTACTGCCATCAGAAAAACCAAGGTAAGCTAAAAATCTGACTTTAGCTTTCATATATGGTACTTTTCAAAGGTTAGCAGAGGTACTTTAAAATTATTGCTCCTTTTAGGAAAAGCTTTCCTCAAAATGGCACTTGTAGATGTCTTAGATATTCTTAGATGTTTTAAATGAATATACCTATATATGCATTTATAAAGAATATCATAGAAATTTTTATAGTCTTTCGTTAAAGATAAACTGCATTGGTTTAACAGACTCAAAGCAATTTAAATGACAATATTAAAAAGTTCTTATAATGCTTATAGTTAAAATATAATATTTATGTTTTTATATGTATAAGATGAGTAGATGATCATGTAGATAATAAGACATGCATGTTATATTTATTTGTTAAATAAATATGTATACACTAGGAAATTTATAATTTTGTGCAAACTAAATAGATTAATCAACTTGGCTGAGTTAGGATCATTTCTGTACCCACTACTACTGTCTAAAGTTCAGAGCTCATAGAAATGTTTGTGATGACTACGAACTAACTGTTAAATGTGGAACAAAACAAATCTCTTCAGTTTTTCTTCTTTGTATACATCATTAAACATAAATACACATAGCCATTTGTCACTGAATTATAAGAATTTGTTCTGTGACTTGTTGTTTTGTTTCTCGCTTTGAATATTACAGAATATATCCAAACAAACCTCTGGAATGGCATTGCTTGATTGTTTGATTTTAGACTCCAAGCTTCAACAAGGTATTTAGAGTACTAATGACCAAACACAACTTTAGCAACATGATAAAAGTACAGTATATTAAAGCATGAATTAGAAAGCATTCTGACTATAGCTTGAAAAGTTGGTATTTACTCAGAGTGAGTTTGCATGAGACTGAATACGAAGTCCTAAGGCATTGTTTCATGTGCATCATTATAGACTTTTTTTTTCAACAAATGTGTCTTCAATAATAAAGGTTTCCTTTAGCTTATTACAACCCTACTAGCTTAATCTGACTTTTCTTTTGTATTCTCCTTAAGTTTTTTTTTTTTTTTTTTTTTTTTAGTTTCAGAGTCCTTTGCAATGCCACGTAGCTTATAATTAAAGTACAATATACAACAATGAAAAAGGTCTTTGCTTTCTTAGTATGTGAGCTTATCTCTATTCAAAAGAGAACAAGATTTTGCATTTTTAAGTGTGTCAGTAAAATCAAAAACCATAAACATGTGCTCCTTTTCGTAAATCTATGAAGTTATGGACTATGAATTTGTTGGTTTGCCTCCTCCACTTCTCATCCCACTATAAGGCATTTAGGATTCTAGTGCCACCCTCTACAATCCCCCAGTTGAACGTACCTGGGTTCTTTCAACAATAGGAATCACGGTTCTCAGAAATGCACACATGTGAGCATATTTTCACTGATTACTTCATCACTAATTGCTTATAAACATGTAATGAAGGATGAACATTTTCTCTACAAATTAAAGTCTTTAGGATCTGGGAAAATATCTGAAGCAGTCAAGTGCCTGTCACACAAGCATGAGGACCTGAACACCTGAACGTGGATCACCGGAACCCATTAACAACGCTATCTGTGACGCTAATGTTGTTGGTGAGAGGGCAGGGTATGGAACAAAGGCAATGAAATAAGGAGCAAGCACTTCAGGGGAACTGACAGGGATTTCTGAAATGGGCAGGAAGTTCTCCTGAGCTAATTAACCACCCCTTCTTGGCAATAGGTACATTCAGTGAGAAGCGCATTCTTCAAAGAAAACATCAAAAGCAATAGAAGAGATTCTTTTTGTCAACTTCCTGCCTCCATATACATGTGTTAATGTGTGTACTTCACGCGAACATACTGACCTACATACACACTAATGCTGATCAGGGGTTCAAAACTTTAAGACGCTCATTGTATTTTAAAAAGGTTTCTGCTCAACTCTTTCTTGTGAATGTTTTTTAAGGATTTTTTTTCTCTTTTCTATGTCTTTGCCTCTTGTTTCCCCAGCTATGGACTCACAGGCAAAGAAACATTTAAAATTGTGTAATACAAAGGAGGGGATCACCATCTTATGTGATTAGTCACTGCTTAACTGAATAAACAACCTCAAATTCAGAGACAGTAGATTCTTTTCTTTTTTAAAAAAACATGTAAAATGTTAATTGTAATCACTGTAGTGTCAATATTTAAGTACAAGTCATACCTTAAAATCCTTAATAATGAACATTGTTGGAGCATAGTATAATTGTCAAGAAGTGATCTCCACAAAAATGCAATGCATACTGGATTAATTGAAAATACTGATATAATGAATTTGAAAGTGATCTGATACTGTTAAAAGTGCCTTTGCTGAGGACTCATTCCTAAGGAACAAAAAATAAAGCATACAGTGTATAATATTATATATTTTAAGGATCAAAGTATCAATTCATCATTACTTTGATTGCTTTATTTGAATAACAATTCATTAACTGTTCATTTTATATCTGTACAAAAGCTATTTTGTAATAGAATTATAAAACATAGTTTAAAGTTATTTCAAAGGAAATGGGTAAGTGGAAATTTCCTTTTGCTGACCTAATATTAATGACTAAATAAATATTGATTTCAATGGATGGTAAATTTATGGAGGAATTTTTGTGTGATCCAATGTAACCCTTACATTCTTTCTTAGGAGATACTTTATTCAACACCTATTATTTTCTAAATGTATACAGGTATATAGCTGTTGATAATAACCAGTTCTCTCTTATTAAGCCTTGCATCACACTGCATAATACACTCTAATAGTTTTGCCATCTTCTTCTCATTTACTGACACTGATTAAGGCAGTTTATGTTAAGTAATAGTTAAGTAAAACTGAGAAATATACATTATTTCATGTATAATATTTGGCAAATGAAATTATTTAGAAGCCAGTTCTTTTTCTGTGACCATCTGAGGAGAGAACACAGTAGAATTTTAAAAAAAAGACTCCTACTTATAGACCATAAACTAAATAACAAATATTTCTGAGACTTGCTTTGAAAAACCACTTATTATCGACCCTAATAAGCTAGCAATATTGAGCTTAATAGTTATAATATGAAACCCTACATCTAAAATACCTATGTTTTCTTTAAAGGACTATAAGAAAAATGAAGACTAAGGAAATTTGTTCAGTTAATGAGAATCGGTGTGCTTAGACTTGTTCTAATACTAATGATTTCATAGATTGAATATTTTTGAAAATGAGGAGATAAAGAATGTTTGAAGGTCTCTAAAAATATTCTCCAATCAATCTTAGTTTCATAGAGAGGAAGACAAAAACAAAGTCTGAGTAAAAACATAAAACACAAAATCTATTCAGGCAAGTACTCACCCATGGTTAAAGAATGCCATAGCCTCTCTTTGTTTAGAGCAATTATTAAAATAGAAGGAGCTTGGAACATGTTGGGACAAATTGTGAGGAAGGGAACAATAGAAACACCCACAATAACAGAAGAATAGGAAACCTTACGTCTTTGGGAACATGCAGTGTAGCTCCCTGGAGTAAAGGAAAATAGATCCAGGTGTTAGACCGTTTCACGGGACTCAAAGAGAACTTTGAATTAATTACACAACTTTTAAGATTAGTTAGAAAGGATTGGCGAGCATCGTTCGTTCATTGTGTAATATCTCTGAACAAATAAGAAGAGGTGTAAAATTGAGCCCCTTTTCTGGAATAGATTCAGGCAAATCTGCAGTCTCACACTGATTCTTCTGGGATCTCAACATGTACATTTCAGATGCTTCCTTGGAAAATCGAGATCATAACAAATAATACCACGGCAAAACATTGTGATGATGATATATTAGCACAAAATATGTACATATTGTGTGTTACTTACATTGTCATATCAAGCTTTCATTTCTTGTGCTTAAGTAATTTTTAATGATTCTTGAGAATTTCATACATGAATACAGTAGTTATGTTATTTCTCATTTTCTCCTCCAATATCCTCCCACACTGCTTTAAAATCAAGAACTCTTAATTAAATACTTTACACATGCACATAATGACTTCCTGAGCCTACTTAGTGTTTTCGGTAATTTACATGTATTGAGGACTGACCACTTGGGGATAATGTATGAAGGGGGCTCTTCCCTGGAGAAAGCTGATTCTGTCTAGCTTGGCAGCCTTTGATCGTTTATAGAACTTTATCTAAAGGTGCAACCTTGTGAAATTTCCTCATCTGCATTGCCTCATGTTGTCGGTACTTATTTGAGGGACATTGTTCTTCAGATCTCATGGGTGCAGCATCTCTGTCATGACGCTTTTTAACAACAGGCCCAAGGTCTTCTAGCTCTCCTTTAATCCTCTTCATCAATGATCTCTAAACCTTGGAAACTGAGGTTCCTCTGAAGATGTTCCAACTAGGATGGGCATGCCATTGTTGCTTATTCTTGTTATTTTTTTTTTTTGATTAGAAATGAGAGATATAGCCGGGCGGTGGTGGCGCACGCCTTTAATCCCAGCTCTCGGGAGGCAGAGACAGGCGGATCTTTGTGAGTTCGAGACCAGCCTGGTCTACAAGAGCTAGTTCCAGGACAGGCTCCAAAGCTACAGAGAAACCCTGTCTCA
>JAQHUG010000242.1:2870304-2880617 GCA_028555095.1 Dicrostonyx torquatus
GGGGGGGTGGGAAGGCCGGGAACAAGGGGGGGGGGGGGGGGGGGGGGTAGTGGGGGGGTGGGAAGGCCGGGAACAAGGGGAGTAAATGTAAATTTTTCTTGTAATAATAATAATAAAAAGAAAATACAAATTTCAATTATGCAAAAACAAAAAAATATTACTTTCAGTATAATTAAATTATAAACACATATGGCAGAGATTTAAATTTTTAAACAAATCATTTTCTAACTAGAATGAATGTTTAGACAAGTCCTAAAACTGATTGAAACCTCCAAATTTACAGTGTAGCATGAATTGTTACTTGTTTTCTAGGTTTCTATTTCTCAGATATAGAAACTTACTTCATTCAACATGGACTCTTTGTGAATGCAAATTTCAATTGCTTCTCTGCTACTATACAATCTTGTATTCCAGTTAAGGTCACTGCCAAATAGAATGTACCTCACGCTTCATTGAAGTCCTACCTCAACTAGTGTTCCCCAGATGTCATAGCTGGTATTTATTTTATATCTATGATATCTCTCTGCATTGAAAGAACAATTAGAGTTTACATATTACAACTCTATTGAAACAAAGAATACTTATTAAAAAGTATAGCATATTTTAAGAACACATTTACTGTTAAAAACATTTCTTCTAACTTAAGTTTGACTCACCATTAAATGTACAAATTCAGTTGGAATAATATTCTTATTTTCTTTCAAGTCATACTCCCAGAGCCTGAAGGACCAATGACCTTCCTTTTGCCCTCCATTTCAAATTTGAAAATTCTGATTCATCTGTAGGAATTGGGCCCAAAATTATCGCCTCAGGAAACTTTATTCATTAAACTCTCATCTCTCCATAATATATATGAAACATGAGGTGCTATTTCTATGGACCGAGAAATGGGATATTTCTGCAGATAGCATTTCTTGAGACATTCTATTTATTGGTTACTATATCTATCTTCTACTAGTAGGCTGTGACTTCTTTGAGGGCAAACTGATTTATTTGTTTATTGGGCTTTTGTGACTAATGATATGAACACGAGGTTCCTAATAAAGAGCCAAGAATATTATTCCTATGCGATATATTCTTTATATATAAAGTAAATATTTTATATTAACTGTTACAAATCACTTGCACAGTAATGAATTCCAAAACACTTTGATGTTAGACATGTTCCTTTTGTCTTTCTAGTTGCTTCTGAAATTACTTGTACCTAAGGGAAATTTTCTACTAAATGATTTTTTTGAATAATCACTTTCTCAAAATGGATTTTTCTCACTTATTTTCCCCCTAGTAGTTCTAAAAACTGGAAAGTACTATCTTATTAAGAACATCTTATTACTTTTATTTTTCAGACATTGAAAATGCTTAGAAATGATATAGACGGGCTCATTATCTTCTTTTTGGAAGCATTCTATATGTGAATCTTACCCAATTAATTCATTTCGTCAAGGAATGTAATTTGTTTTCCTCAGACTCTCAGAGAATGCAATATATAACATGGGTTCCATGTCAAAGCATTCTCTAGTGATAATTTTGATTTAACATCCCATTGTTACAAAAATACACCTGAATATTTACAGTGTACACATGGGGTAATATGATAGTGCAAGCTCTCATTGTGAAAAAAAAGATAATATTCAGAGATCACTATTAGAGGTCAAATCCAGAATCAAATATTGATTTTTATAAAATATGCTATCCTACCAGACTTTCATGTTACTAGTTGTTAGCTAGGCTACTCACTTACGGGACAGCCTCACAATAAGCAAGAATGAAACAAAAAAAAATAAAATATTCTATGTCTTTCTACTCAAAAACAACAATACTGTTTTTGATTGATATTTCTAAGGAGTATAGGGGGAGAAAGCCTCATCAATAAACGCTAGTCCTGTATACACTGCACACATTTATCACATTGAGATTGTTCTTTGACTTGTAGGTGCTATTGACCGAGACTGCCACTGTTTGCAGCTTTGTCTCTTAGGGCCACCTATTACTGAACTCCAAGTTGCTGGGATTTTTGTTTTGTTTTGGTTTTGTTTTTTGATTCGTTGTCTCTATGTCTATCTCTCCCACATTCCTTCCTTCTGGTGCGGGGTATTTATTGTCTGACTTGTCCAAGCAGCATTTTAATCTGACCCCTTGTCTTAGTCCCCCATAGTTAGTTGAGACTACAGGCAGATATCTCTACTCAAAGCAAATATACAAAAATTTGTGCTGGCAATATGCAATACCTATGGCCCATTCAGTCAGTAACCACAATTAAAGTGTCTTCTAAAGTTAAACATTCTGACTTTTTCTAAGGATAAGAAAAGAAACTACATGAGAAAAATCTATAAGATTGTAAGATAATAGTGAACATGTTAGAAGAGTAGATAAAGTTACTTAGAGGGGTTGAATTAAGAAGACTTTTTAAAAAGCTTTGTAAGAGACTGAGTACAAAGAAGGGGGGTCTATTTATACCATTGTCAAAAATTGTGGAAATTGATTGTAAGATCTATAGGTAATAATGAAACACCAACAATTTTTTTTTTATTTTAAATAACAAACATCCCATTCTAGTATGGAAAATTGTATTAAGAACAGTCAAAGAAAAATCTAACAAATCACCAGAACTTCAACTAAGTTTACATTTGACAATGAAGTTACAACTGTTCTAGGATATAAACATATCATAAAAATAAGTGAATTTAATGTTGAACATAGCAGAAATGTATAAAATGCAGACAAATATAAACAAACCTAAAGATAAGAGAAAAGTTAAATAATAAAACTATAAGGCAGAAATAACTTCTACTTCTATTGTTTTTTGTTTGTGTTTTGTTTTCGTTTTTTGTTTTTCAAGACAAGGTTTCTCTTTAGCTTCAGATCTTGTTCTGGAACTAGCTCTTGTAGATCAGGCTGGCCTTGAACTCACAAAGAACCGCCTAACTCTGCCTTCCAACGGCTAGAATTAAAGGCATATGCCACCAACACCCAGCTTTGTATTTTGTTTTGTGAGACAAGGTTTCTCTGCAGCTTTGTAGCCTGTCCTGGAACTAGCTTTTGTAGACCAGGCTGACCTCGAACTTATAGAGATCCATCTGCCTTTGTTTCTCAAGTGCTGGGATTAAAGGTGTGTGTCACTACCGCCTGGCTAACTTCTATTCTTTCAACAATTGATACATCATTTACTCTCTGTTAGGTTTTCATCATATTTATATAATTTTGTGATGGTTAAATTTTTTATATGTGACTATATGAAACCTACCATCCAAAAAATCTGGGTCTTTTGTTGCTGTAATTATATAGGACTGAATGACTGTATATTTTTCCTATAGTAGTTCAATATATTGCAGCCTATTTGGTTTATCTAATTTACTGATTTTCTGACACTACATAACTATACAGTGAGAGTTAATCATAAATCAACACTACAGTAATCAAATGTATTAAACAGGTACTTGGGAACAGCAGAAAACAAAGATAACAACACTAAACTATGAAGCAAAGTCATGACATGAGAGAGATAAAATAGTTTGTGTTTAAAGGTAAAGCCACAGAGGTTTGTTTTGATACAAAATGTATTTTTGAACTTTATTTTCTTCGTACCAACAGTCTCAAAGACAGTGTTAAAAATGACATGAGTAATCTCTAGGCCAGTTTGTGGGATCTTGCTCACTACTGATAGCAGCAGGCCTACTGGACAATTCCATTCTTTTGAATTAGCATCATGCAGACATTTTGTCCAGGATCAAACCAACAATTTGGCTTTTATTCAGAAACTGTTTTCACATTTTATTCTTCAGTTTTCCTGTAGTCCAGGAAACTTAACACAAGTACACATACACAGAGACCACAGCATGCACAGCATGTATGAATGTGGGAAACAGTAAATCTAGGTCTCTGCTTGATTTAGATCTATCTATCTATCTATCTATCTATCTATCTATCTATCTATCTATCTATCTATCTATCTGCTTATCTGTCTGTCTGTCTGTATATCTATCAATCATATATATATCCATAAACATTTATATATATATATATATATATCCATAAACATTTATATGTATATATCCAAGCACATCATATATATATATATAATCTTTTCTATGACCTATATGATTGGTAAAAAATGTTCAGCAGAAGACAAAACAAATTGGAAATAGTCAAAATGAACAAGGAATTAAAACAAAAAGTAGTTACGGTAACAGAAAATGTCTGTTAGCAAATTAAAGAAGTAGAAAGTAAAATAAAGCAAAGGGAAGAAGGGAAAGAGAGGGAGAGAGGGATGGAGGGTAGGAGAGAGAGAATTTATGGATCAGGTGAAACCTTAGCAAGTATAGCACAATATCCCCATTTTTCTGAGAGAAAACTATGAAGTGTTAGTGACTGGAAATAATAAAACATCCATCTATACCCTATGCTCATTGCTGAATCCTTTTCAGTATATTTTCTATTTCATTAATACTTTACCCTGTATACTACAGGTGTTATATAGGTCTAATTGCCAACTCAGACATTGGGTTTGATCTTGTTACTGAGGGTACTCAGGAAACAGTAATTCCACAAGCAGCTTGAGAGCATCATGTCACCTATTTACAGCCAACATGGCACTCAGTGGATGTATAGACACTCTAGGAAGCAATTCTGGATGTTCATATGTGCCTGCCATGAAGGCCAGTAACAAGTGATTGAAAGTCCCTATAAATGTCTCTCTTAAATGCCTAAGAGCTATATTGGTCTGTGAAAAGCAATAGTGGTAGAAGACCAATGCATGTTTGTTGCTTTCAGCAATGCAATTTTAATAACATTTTTAATACTTAGATTTATAAAACAACTTCTAAAATATCAAATGGCAAAATAATGAATTCTAATATGAGCTCAAAAGTATTGCTGAATTCATTTCTTTACCATGCATATATTCATTAAAATAATAAGTTGCTGGTAGTGCAGCTGTGGGTTGAGAAAATGCACTTCCTCTTTCTGAGCATGGAGATAGGTAAAAAAGACAGACCTCGACAGTAAGTTTCAAAATATATTAGAGAAGGTAGAGTGTTTAGGAAAAAATGTTCAGAGCACTGTTGAGTCTATAGCCTCAAAGATTCATGCAAGTAGTTACAAAAGGATTGCAGGGACAATATCATGTTCAATGGTAATAAAAACTACATCAACGCTTTCAGTAATGATTGGCCATAAAAAAGGGTAGCGTCTTTAAAGAGACAGACTACAGATAGTTATAGATTAAAAGAAAGAAAATAAGCCATGTAAAAATGGAAAATTCACAGAATGTCTGGATTATGTATTTTATTGTGTTTTCTTTAAACTTTTTGACTGTGAAGGAGCTAAAAACAGAGAGACATTTCATTGTGTGGTCTGCTAAGCTAATCCAACATGTATATTATAAAGCAATCTTGACTTCAGAATTTGGGTCTAATGATATGATTCTTTGGAAAGGAAGTTCTTCTTTTGTTTTCATAGAGGATGAGAACCTGTGGATTCCTTCTACACCAATATGGTATGATAGGCCACGCTCTCCTGAAAGGTTGCTGTAGACACTCTTAAAACCTTACCAACTGGTAACTAAGATGAACCTAGCACATAGGATACATCATGAAAAACCTGATTAATAGTGCCCCCATACAGCAGGAAGCAGTTTAGAGAGAAATAACTATGTCCATATTCCCAAACATTGTTTATAAATGCTTTTTTTTTACATTTAAAGGGGGAGATGACATAGATATAATTAATTTACATTGATAGAAAATTTGCTTTATTAATATAAATTTGAGGTCAAATTTGTTATGTATATTTCTGATCTTGTTTAAGGTATTGTGATTATGTAGTTCATTTAAAAATGTAATGTATAATTAAGAAATATAGGTTGTTGACGGACGGTGGTGGCGCACGCCTTTAATCCCAGCACTCGGGAGGCAGAGGCAGGCGGATCTTTGTGAGTTTGAGACCAGCCTGGTCTACAAGAGCTAGTTCCAGGACAGGCTCCAAAGCCACAGAGAAACCCTGTCTCGAAAAAAAAATATATATAGGTTGTTAATGGATAATCATCTATAATAGTCAAGCTTGTAGTCATGTTAGATTTTCTAAATATGCATAGATATATTTCAGATAGGCATTCTTCATATCTTTCAAGACACAGAACATGGCATTTAATGTTTTAATAACTTAGGCCTTTTCATGACAATGAGACATGTCTGCTCCTGACACTACCAATCTACTTCCTGAGGAAGATGGGCATCAAAGAGGCTCTTTATGGAGTTTGCTAGCTATGTGGGCAAGAAACTGCTCTTACCTGGAATGCTTAAATGGACACAAAGAACCCTCAAAGAGAGGACTGCTGAACTTGCCTAAAGATAAGATGATCATTGGGGTTCCTGCTTCATGAATGAGTATGTGAGACATTCTGCAGGACACAGAAGAAAATGACTGAACTGTCTTTGAATTTTCCTGCTTCATGGAAATGTTTGCTGGATACTATGGGCCTGTAGGCTGAATATGGATGCCCCAATGGTACAAAAGAACTTTGGGTGACTGTCCAGGCAGCGAAATGTCTCTGTCATTTCTACCTTTTGGGAGTTACTCACTTCTTGTTTACTTAGGTAATATTTTATCCTTCTGGAGTCTTTGATAGAGTTGAAGAATGGATAGTTATAGTTATAATTTTCCTTAGTTATGATAGAAGATAAAATAGATATAAATATTGTAACTGTAATTCTTGCTTGATAACTGTTTTGTTATATGTAATTTTATTATGTTAAAATGAAAGCCTTTATTTTTTGTTTAAACAGAAAAAGGGGAAATGGTGTAGGAAGGTCCTTCTGTATTTGGGTTGCTTTCATTGGTTGAATAAAGATACTTCCTTGGCCTTTTGATAGGGCAGCTCTTAGGTGAGCAGAGTAGACAGAACAGAATTATAGGAAGAAGGGAAGTGTGGCAGACACCATGTTTCTCCGAACTGAGATGGACACAGGTTAGGATCTTTCCGAATAAGCCACAACTCTGTGGTGACACACAGACTGTTAGAAATGGGTTGAAGATGTAAGAGTTAGACAACAAGAGGCTAGAACTAATGGACAGGCAGTGGTTTAATTAATACAATTTCCGTGTAGTTATTTCAAATATAAGCTAGCCCAGCGACTGGGAGCAGGGCTGGATAGAATAAGGGACCCAGCTTGAGATCCTTGCAACATTGTTCTCTCTCTCTGCATCCTGCCTGTGGATGATCTGTCAGCGACCTGACTGCCAGGTAAGCAACATTTCTGCTGTGTTTACTTGCCTCCTAATTATGGGCTCTATTCTCTTTTTGGAACTTATATCCAAAAAAAAAATCATTCTTTCCTTACTTGAATTTTGCTAGGACATTTATCACAAAGCAACTGAGAAACAACACACAAGAATAAAACCATTCATTCTATTATTTATTTTCCTTTAATCCTTTATATCATTCATATATAACTGACCTACCATAAACCAACTCTCACGGCACTTACCAATTTCTGTGACCTCTATATATATTTCAAATGAAACCTACATACTGGAAGATTTAAAGATAACTTCCACAAGTGAAAGAAAACGTATAACATTTGTCTCTGTGGATCCTGTTGCTACAGTCAAAATGATTGTAGCTAATGAGCTAGGGGCAATTAGGAGCTGCTGGTAGGAGAGTCAGTTTTCTTCAGAGATGTGGATCTTAGTGAGCTGACCATGCTCCAGTGAAGTCTACCTATTCAAGGGCCTATGTAACTGTAGCCTATATAGCCAATACAAATGGCAACTTATGAGTTTAGGAAAGAATTCAGAAACAGTTTGGGCGAGTGGGAAAGTAGAGATAGATTTTGGAGAAGTAGAGAAGATGGGTGAATATGATCAAGAGACACATGTGATTTTGGTATTGGGGTTACTGTAACCTCATAAAAAAGTTTGGAGATGTTCCTTCTGTTTCTATTAAGTAAAATAATTTGTAGAGTATATGTGTTAGCTCCTCTTTGAAGTTCGGGAAGAATTCTACACTCAAACTATCTAGTCGTGGGCTCTTTCTAATTGGGAGTCATTTGATGACCATTTCTATTTCCTTTCAGGGTAAAAGTCTACTTAAATTTTTCAATTAGTCTTAATTTTATTTTGTTTTGTGATACCTATCTAGAAAATTGTCCCTTTCTTTTACATCTTTTGTGGAACACAGGTTTTTGCAGTATGACTGAATGATTCTCTGGATTTCCTCAGTCTCTCTTGTTACATCCCCTTTTCATTTCTGATTTTGTTAATTTGGGTGTTCTCTCTTTGCCTCTTAATTAGTTTGGATAAGAGTTTGTCTATCTTGTAGATATTCTCAAAGAACCAGCTCTTTGTTTCATTGATTCCTTGTATGGTTTTCTTTGTTTCTATTTTATTGTTTTCAATCCTTTATTTGATTATTCCCATAGTCTACTCCTGGGTGAATTTGCTTCTTTTTATCCTAGAGCTTTCAGGTGTGTTGTTAAGTCATTAGTATGAGCTTTTTACTTTCTTTGTGTGGACACTCAGTGCTATGAACTTTCGTCTTAGTACTGCTTTCATAGTGTCCCATAGGTTTGGGTATATTATGCCTTCATTTTTGTTGAATTTTTGGAAGTCTATAATTTCTTTATTTCTTCCTTGACCCATATCTGGTTCGATAGAGCACTGTTCAATCTCCATGAGTTTATATACTTTCTGCAATTAGTGTAGTTATTGAATTCTAACTTTAAACCATGGTGATTTGATAAGATACGGGGTATTATTCCAAATTTTTGTATCTGTTGAGGTATGCTTTGTTAGCAAGTATTTGGTAAATTTTAGAGAAGGTTTCATGAGGTGCTGAGAAGGGTGATATAGTCTTTTGTATTTGGGTGAAATGTTCTGTTGATGCTTGTTAAGTCCATTTGAGTTATGGCATCTGTTAGTTCTCTTATTTCTCTATTAAATTTCTCTCTGGTTGACCTATCCTTTGTAGAGAGTAGAGTGTTGAAGTCTTCTTAGGATGTGGGGTTTGATGTGTGATTTAATCTGTAGCAGTGTTTCTTTTACATAGGTGAGTGCTGTTGTATTTGGGGCATAGACGTTCAGAATTGAGACTTCATCTTAATGTATTTTTTCCTGTAATAAGTATGAAGTATTTTGTTCATCTCTTGTGATTGATTTTAGCTTAAAGTTTATTTTGTTAGATATTAGAATGGCTATACCACCTTGTTTCTTAGGCCCATTTGATTGAAAAATCTTTTCCCAACCCTTTATTCTGAGGTAAGCTGACTTCTCAATGGAAACTATGTAAGCCAGAATGTCCTGGACAGATGTTCTGCAGACACTGAGAGACCACGGATGCTATATACATCTTTTCAGGGTACTTCAACTGAAAATTCTGTTGTTTTCGTGGAGGAACTGGTATTTCAGTATTTTCCTCAGCATATAAAGTAGTTGGTTTCATAATTTTTTCTAAACAAATATCACTATTTTTTTTCAATTTCTTTTTCCTGTTCTGCCCTGTCCCTTTCTTCTTCCCTCCAACTGCCAGAAATCTCCTTTCTACTTTAAAGTCAATAGTGAACTTTTGTTCTCATCTGTCTTTTGAACACCTCTTATATCCTTGTATTTAATATTGGATTCCTATTTAGGGTTTTCTGGTTGCTGTTGTTGTTTGTACGTTTGTTGTTAGTTGAGGTGATAAACTAACTGTTGACAAGAGGCTTTGGAAAGGGCAATTCAAAGAAATATAAATGTTATTTGACTACTTCTTGACTCTGTAATCCTATTTTAGATGAGACTGGGCATGTACATGGTAGAACTGGCTGTAGAATGTGATAATCATTTTAATAAAAGTAAAGTATCACTGTACTTTATCACAAAATCATTTCTTCACCAGAATTAGTTTTCTTGGTTGAGTTTATGTATCAATTACTTTTTTACTGAAAATTATTATTTTTCATACAATTTATTCTAAGTCTCAGTTTCTACACTCTCATGTACTCCCATATCTTTCCCATCTTCTCATCCTTCCAACTCTACCTCTTCTTCCTCTTGCTTTTTACAAAACAAATATTCAAAAAGAAAAGAAATAAATCCACAGGACACCTCTCTCTCTCTCTCTCTCTCTCTCTCTCTCTCACACACACACACACACACAAACACACACACACACACACAAACACACACATCAATAAAAATAAAAAAATCTGAAGAGTAATTTACACAGGAATATTAAGCTTAAAAAATGGCCTACAAAAAGCAATATGACACAAAAACCTCCAAAAATTCGACTGAGTTTGTTTTCTTTTTTATTTTTTTAATTTTCTTATTATTTTTAT
>JAQHUG010000242.1:2981315-2996487 GCA_028555095.1 Dicrostonyx torquatus
GAGTTGGTAATCAGATTCTGCTAAAAATTTTAAAGGCATAGGTCATGGTAACATGGATATAAAGTATGAAGACAGGAGGTAATCTGATTCTATAGGTTCTTGTCATTATATTTATATACTAGTTTTGTTTGTTTGATCTTTCCCCTTGTAGTCATTGCAGATGTCAGAATCACTAGTAAAGCAGGCCTTAAGTAAAATCAAATTCGCAGATTAATAAAGATGTAACTGTCAAACTAAATAGTGTCAAGTGTTATTTGTGGAGTATTCAGTGTGTAAAGATTAATATGGATAAATACAGATGAGGAGAATACAGCTTCATATACTTTATGTATGGAAAATAAAGTTGGATCTTATATCAACTTGGCTCTATCTAAAATGTGTCTTAGGCATACATAGATCAAGGATATATTAAGAACAAGGGGATTCTCCTCTATTTTCTTCCCCTTGCTAGCCCATTTTATGACATTTTTATTTCAATTTCATGCTTCTAAAAAATTCCTTCCTGTTAGAATTGAAGTAGATTCAATGGTAGATATCAGCAAGTAAAACTCAACAGTAGCTTTTAAGGAAAGATCATGATCTGTGCAGACCCCTCAAGCCATTAGGGAGTGTTACATAATGTGCACAATGAATTTGAAATCAGGATACCCACTGTGCAAAGTAATTCTGGATAGGCTCTCATTATCAGCTTAAAGCCTAAAGTTTTGTAATATGGTGACACTTAAACGAAATAAAAGATGTTGAAATTGTGGTAACTCATAAGGATGAAAGCCAATTTATTCTTAGATGTGTCTTTACATTCTGAAGCTTTCCTGCTGAGATTTATATTGGATCAGGAAGTACTTCCCTTAATATGATATGTTGTAAAAGGGGGCAGCTGTGTCCCGCCACCGAGAAGTTGGGCCATTTTCCCAGCACCCGGCTCCTAGCCTCCAGCCACAGGCCTGTTTATTCGTAGGTTGCGTGTACCCGAAATAACCATACGAGAACTCTATTCATTTAACTCTGCCTGGCCGATTATCATTAGCTTCTTTTTGGCTAGTCCTCACGTCATAAACTAACCCATTCCTAATAATCTGTGTGTCACCATGAGGTGGTGACTTACCGGAAAAGTCTAACCTGCATCCATCTTCAGCGGGAGCATCATGGCGACTCGCACACTTCCTTTTGTCTCAGAACTTCCATTCTGTTTACTTCACCCACCTAAGGGCTGTGTCCTATCTTACAGGCCAGGCATTCTCTTTATTAACCAATGAAAATGCATAAAATAGAGAAGAACCTTCCTACATCAATGATAAGAAAGTAGAAATTTAGATGTGGTCATATGTTGGGACAGGGTGAGGGGGACCTACCTTTAGACCAGAATATGAGTGGTTGTCCAGTGTGTCTCTTTACAAGACTAATCCTGTGGGGACAGACAGTCTCACTCGGCAGGGAACAATGGACTTTGGGGCAGTGCTAAATACTGCTGGGATGGCACCGTATTCTCGCTCATAATATTGATGATATATTTGGCAATTTTTAGCATCACTTTGTCAGTCATGGCTAGGACAGATGTGGTCATCCCAGAAACCCCACTTTTCCGCAAATATCTTCCGCTAAAGTTCTTTGGGAGCTGATCCTTCTTAGGTTTTTTTCTCTAGGGATTTCAGCCATCACTCCAGACCCTGGGCACTGTCTTGTTTCAGTTCTGAGGGGATTGAAGGCAAGTCACTTCTATTTCTGTAAATATGCTTTGTTAAGTTTTGAATAATATTATTATTCTTTAAAAGGTGTTCTTATGGTAATTGCCTTTTAGTTTTGCCAACAAGAGATGTACCTGGTTAGATATTTGACCAAACTAGCAAAATGATAAGTATTGGTTTTGTTTTAAAGATATTTTGATGTAAAAACTGGAGAAAATACAGATTTGACATACTTGCTTTTGGTGAAGGGTAAGAAAAACATGTTTTTTACTATAAAAAATTGCTTATTTTGAAGTATAAGTAGTGACCACTTGAGCTATTCTGGGCTGACAACAGATGCGAAATTCATCAGTGGACAACTCATTTCTTCACAGAGACCTTCCTTCCCATCATGGGATCTGAAACCAGCCTGAAGCTGAGCAAGACAGTCATATGCAGACAGTTCAATAAATGATACCCTTGGAAAACGACACTAACAAAACTGCTTGCCCGCCATCAGTAATATGGAGGTCCGTGTTAGGCTTTGGAACAGACAAGAAAAGCTGCATCCGGGGCAATGTTAGCAGCCACACTTTGATCCTGTCACAAACAGCAATACAATTTCTGTCGATGAGTCCAGGCTGAGCATCGCCTGGGAAAATGCAGAGCTAACGCTTCAAGAAAAATCAAGTTGCAACAAATCGCTCTTAGAATGGACATACAGGGATTTTCCCAAGGGCAGAGCAGTGGAGAGCTGGGATAGAACGAGTAATGGAGGGAACCGGGGCTGCATGACCTATGCTCAGAATCTATTGTCCTCACAGACCTCAGTTAAGTCACAATGATTTCATTACATTCAACATGTCAGAAAGAGTTTATCCCACATCCTGCCAATGGCTCTTGACCTCAGATCTGTATTTCAGGGAGTAGCTTGTTGTTAACTTCCAAGAGTCTCTTTTTTGGGGGGTAAATTATTTCAAAGTTTCAAGGCTAAAATTGCCAGAAGTACCACTGACAAAAATTTCAATAAAAGAGAAAATCATCTTGGTTTTTACACTGATTCTATGTGGCTAGAAACAGTTTATTCTCTCAAAAAACCAAAACCAAAAACAAAACCTGCTCTAAAACACCTTTTGATTTTCAAGTTACAAGAAAAAAAATTCCTTTCTCTTACAGTTTCAAGTTGTTTTCCTTTGCATGCTGATAAACCAGACACAAAACTGAGTGACAGTACAAGTAAGTGCTTTCCTTTTACCAAAAGAAGGCTTCACAGATTTGGGAGTGTTGTTTTATATAAGGTGCTTCATATATTATTAGAGCAATGTCATTGCTTTCAGGAAATTGAAGTATTTAAGAATCCTCCGCCTGACCTAGATATAGCTCCTCATTTATTAGCTGTGAGATAAGCAACATATTTACTTTCTTGTGTCTGGCATGCCCACAGTATATCACAAGACTGCACTGGAGATAAAATACGTGGTCCCCTAAAAGATACAGTTAAAGTGCCTACGCTGTGAGGAAGAGGAAACCTCCTCAGGAACCTGCATATTCTGCTGCCCTAGCTTAACTTCACAGGTCCTTCATATACAAATTTACCTGTGGATACAATGGGAAGGATTTACCACGAGTAATTAACATTTAAAAACGACAGAAAGAGGATGAATACATAGATTATACATTTTAAAAAAGTAAAAAGAAAGGGAAAGAAATGGTCTTTTTTATAATTTTATTACCAGTTCAATTTTTCTTAGGTATTAGTTAGTTGCTTTTAGGCCACATCAGATATTTTCTTCAAATCTTTACTGTTGGTTTTCCCTTATTATTTCATAATAAATTATATCTCTTGAAAACTAAAACCTTGAACTCCAGAGTACTTCTTTGCTTTCTTCCTTGCAGCTTTGCAATGCCTACGGTTCTCTTTCTGAGAGAGCTAAAACTTCGATGATGGTGATTTTTGACCACTGAGCACTTCCTCAAATATAGCTCTGATAGAAAATTTCAGAAATTTGTACTCTTCTCTTCGTACCAGGTAACTGTAACCAATTATTCTTTATGCTGTCACTTATAAACAGTGAGCATGTATGGAAGAAATTTCCAGGGAAGGCACAAGCTGACATCCAACCTTCGTGGTTGCATTCTATTTTCTGACTCTCCTTTCAGTGAAAGTCATGAAAATGCCAGGATCTAAATTGTGAGAGATAGGGATGGTATTTCCCAGGTCTCAGAAAGTTTATGGGCACATAAACTTTTTCTTTAAGTCACAAAAATGCTTTATCTTTATTGTGAATACCAGCAAAATGCAAATGATTGTCTCAAATCAAGTTATTTATAGTCACCATAACAGTCTAAGTGAATTGTTTTCATACTTCATGATGCTTGCATCAAAATAAATAGAATCAGAATTTATTATGTAAGGAAGGGGGAAAGTAATTTGGATTATTGCAAAAGTTAAATTGGTGCCACTTATTGAATATATTTTACAATTATATTATGAGCATTTTTAACAGATTTTGGTTCATGTTCAATACATGATTAAGAGGTTGCAAGGCTGATAAGATTGTACAGCTTATTAAGGTTTATGCTGCCAACCTAATCACCTGACTTGACTCCAGAAAACACAGACTGTCATGAAAGGACAGACACCTTCAGGGTGGTTGCTGAGCTCTGGAGATATCCTGTGGCCTACATAAATATAAACACACACGTGTGTGCATACACACTCACATACACATAATAAATAGTTAAATAAATAATTTTAAAATATAGCTTTACCAAAAAACAGGTATTGTACCACGAAAAATGAAAACCCAGAGACAAATATAGGGGTTAATGCTGAAGATCAGAGATGCAAGTGTCAGTCACAAGAGAGTTCTTTAGCCTCTACCAATGATCAGACTTAAACAGTGATCCCACACTGCTTTAAATAAATTCTGTCTCCACCAAACATCATACTGCATACTCATAGAGTTCCCTCTGCCTCTGTCCTGGGATTAAAGGTATGTGCCACAACTCTCTGTCCTCTAGTGGCTTTTTTTTTTTGCATTCTAATCTTCAGGCAGACTTTATTTATTAAAATACAAATAAAATATCACTACATTTCCCCTTTTGTCTAAAATAAAAAAGAAGGCTATAACTAATATAAGAAAAACTATATATAATAAATATAATAACCATATACAATATATACAAGCAATAAATATATCAACATCTAGTCCATTTGTATTTGACACATTCAGAGACAATACACCATTATTTAACCTATCTTGGTGGGTCCAAAGTCTTATACCTAATTTAATTTCTATCATAGCATGCATTACCATCCAAAACTATCTTTCCATATCTATTAATCTTATATTCTTTACAATTCTTAAGTGAATTTCATTCCTGATTCCCATAAACAAGTAAAACTATAACTAGTCTTCAACTCCGTCAGAGACCTGAGAAGGAAATAATATTAACTGAGATGCAGGAAGTGCATGTAACCTATTTCCAAAAAATATGATGAATAACAGAAACAGCTGTGCTGCCTAGTCAGCTACCCAAAGTTCCTCTGCAACACTGGGTCATCCATCTTTGGCCTACAGGCCTAAAATATTCAACAGACTTTTCAATGAAGCAGGATTTTTGAAGGACTGCTCTACCTTGTCTTGACAAAGTTTTGTACTTACTCCCTTTTGTGTCCTGCTTGTTCAATTGGACATTATGTCATCAGTTATCAGGGCAAGAGCACTATCTTTTGCAGTGCCTTACTTTTGCCAAAAAAAACCCCCTATATTCCATGTGGTATTCTTAGATGCCCATCATCTTCTCTGAAGTAGATTGGTGTTGCCAGGAGCAGACATGTCTCATTGTCATAAAAAAGAAGCTAAATGTTTAAAACATCATAAATATAATATTCTATAGTTCTCTAAAATATTTGAAGATGACATGTCTATTTAAAACATGTTTGCTTGACCTTGAAAACATACTTAATATAAGTACAAGTTTAATTGTAATAGGTGACTATTTACTAATATGCATTTACTTATTATCCTAAATAATTGGTAATAACAAGTTTTAAGAATGGGAAATTTGCATTACATTGTTAATTGAGCTATATAAGCACAATAACTTGAAAAAATTAGAAAGATATGTACATCACAGTTTAACAAAATTAATCTCAAATTTGTATTAAAACAAAATATATGTACAATATAAAAAGTACAATCCAATTAGATTTTAAAAGTAGATTCAATAATCTATTTTTTTATCTTATGATACTTAGAACATTCCTCTTTCTTTTTCAGAGTAGATTCAGTAATCTACACTTTCACCCTACTGTATTTGTATCCCCTTTTTCTTTTTTTCAAAACAACTCTGAATAAAATCTCCATTGTTCAGGTTTTCCCCTGACTGTAACCAATAATATACCAACCCTGCTAAAGTGTGACAAATATCCATAACCCATTGAACAACCAAAAAACACCCACCCACCTTTTGGGAATGTGGTTGTTTTACTTTTAAATTTACTTCCTGCTGTCTGGGGATGATGGCATTGTTAGGAGATCCCGGAAAGAAAAAAAAAAAACAATTTATTTGTCAAGTACTGGGAGAGGTATGTGTATTATTTGTTGTTGGGACCATTTAGAGTCCTGGCCTCCAGCAGCTCTTCCCTGCTAGATTTGAGTTACTAAAAGCAGTGCTTCAGGAGCACGTGTTGCCTTGCCTTGAGGATCAAAGGATAAGGTTAGCCCACCTGACGGTTGGGTATTTAAGTCTCAATAGTGCTACTGAATAAAGGGCTTCTTACCAGTGACTAGAGGTCCGTGTGTGTCTCTGTCTCTCTGTCTGTCTTTCCGTGTGTCTTTGTGTGTTTCAACCTCCAGACCCTAGCCCAAAGCAGCTCGGTAACTGTATGGTAGCACACAGAGAGCAGATGAGCCTCTGTTCGTGACAATTTGTTGTCCAGTCTATGTGTAATGGGAAAGTGCAGGGCTTGTCGGAAACCTGGCTAAAGTAGTCTATGACGCTGGACCATCTTAACTAGCCAACTCAAAATTGTTCTGTAGTTTGTGGTCTGAAGCCAATATTTAGGTGGCGTTTTTCAGGTTAGTATTGTTATAGTGCTGGAGAGATCATTAAGGAGCCCCATTCTCCTTTTGGACACTTCCAAGGTTGCTGTTAGTTGTGCTCTTGGTTTAGTGCAGAAAACTGAGAGAGACTGAAACCTGAAAGCAGGAAGGTTGATGAAATCTTTATCTAGAATTAGTTAGTACTCTATATGACCACTAATATACTGACAACAAGTTTAATATTTATTTATAAATGTATATATATATATTGATATTATAAACTTTGAGATGACATTTATACCTTAAGAAAAGCTGTTATAGATTCAGTCTAAAACTAAAAGATTATGAGATTAGTACCAATAATATAGTCCTTAAATATTTGTTTTTCTTCCGTACTCTACTATGTGGCTTTTCTGACATAAACAAGGATTTTGGAATTTTGTTTAATAAGCACGCTTGGGTTTAGAGAAGGAGAGAGCCACACTCGAACTTCAAAGTCAGCTTTAATCATTAATTGGACTAGGTCTCCAAGGAGACCATTTGCATTGTATGTCTGTAAAGAACAGCAGAAACAAAGATTTGGGAAGATTTATAAAATTTTATCCTGTTAGAAATATGATATACCAATAAGCCAGTTTATTCTTTAGTTGGAATATTTTTCCTCAGTGTTTTTTTCTTCTCCTTCTGATGTTTCATTTGTCCAGTTGTCTTTGGATTCCTTAGCTGAATACCTGTCTTATCCTGAAAAGACAAAAGCAAAACCCTTCTACAACACTGATTTTGGGGAGATTCTCTTTTGGTAAGTTATTTCTGAGCAAATAAAAAGCATTTGTTAGTTTCATAGGTTAATTTGGATTAAATGGCCATGCTGTTTGATATACTATCATCTCTTCTAATTAAAAAGGGTCTCTTGTTCAACCAAAACTTTATCAATTTTGATGGTATCCATAACTTTTCTTCTCCCATGGAAACAAAAGTAAAACCCCTTCCCCAATGTAACTCATGCCCTGCTTTCCATCTGAGGTCAGTACATTGTCAAAGAATGCTGGCTGATTTAATTCTATAATTTTTCTATTATTCAGTGTCTCTCTGCAGCTATTGTTTCTTTCTCATTTGTATTTAGAAAATTCAAAGTTAATAAAACATTATGCAATCTACTTCTTGGGGTTTTATCTTTCCTTTTTGTTTATTTAACATATGCTTTTGATCTTTTCATAACTGCCTGCTCTATAGGTTTTGTGGTATACCTGTAATATGCTTTGTAGTATAATACACAAAAAATGTTTCATTGTATTAGAGATGTATTCTGGAACATTGTCTATCTTTATTTGTACAGCTATATTCATGATGCCCATAACTTCTACTAAATGTATGATTACCAGAACAGCCCTTTTGCAACTCAAAGTGTTACTCATTGATTACCTGAATAGATATCAATGGTGTTGTGTGCACATATATTATATTTTCCCTACCCTGATCAGCACCAATATCTCAGTCAAGAATAAGTATTCTGCTTTATTTACCATTCTGCCTTGTAAGACATGAACAACTCTTATGGGAAAATTTTATTTTATTATTTCTCAAAGTTTTCTCTTTCTCATTAATTTAATAATAAAAGCCATAATGTATCTGACCATTTTATCTGCTACTTTCTTTCCTATAATACTTTCTAATTGAAGTTAAAAATAGAATGTTTATGAATACATGCCTTGCTTAATCTACTAAATAATTTGATAAAATTGGAAATATTTATACTCTGTATTTTTCCCATATCTTGTGATTTTTTATAAACTAATTTTTATCTATTCAGTCATATATCTCTTGATTGTCAACTACTGTTCTAAGTTTGTGAGAGCAGGTACATGACTCAGATAACCTTAACTACAATCAATTGCTTAGCACATTATAGGAACAAAGAAACAATGAAAAGTAAGTATAACCTAGAAAGAAAATGTGTTATATATGTGTGTTAGGTGGTAAATGAAGATCTTGCTAAGAAACACTTTAGGAGAAACCTCAAGCTAGGAAAAGAGTGGTCAAATATCTCAAGACAAGGTATTCTTATCAGAGGACAGGGATAAACTTTCTTTTCTCTTTTCTTATAATAATTGATAGTAATAATAATAATAATGATGATATTGTCTTCATTTTCTTAAAGTTATTTTGATACATTTTCTATTATGTTGCTTGGAGAAATTATTTTATATATGTAATTATTTTATAATTAGAGTCTTTATTGCACTGGCTAGATTACTGCCATTTTACAGAATGTAAAGTGATTTGCTTTCTATTTTTGCTTAGCACTATTGGTATTAAAATTCTATTTAAAATAAGTGAAATAAAGAGGTCCTGCTGGCCCAGCCTGTTCCCAATTCTAGTGCCAGAAGTAGAAACTCAGTATGCTTACTGTTTGTCAGGAGGATACAAGCAAATTTCTTAATGACATGCTTCTGTGTTCTGAATTTTCAGTTCTGCATATTTAAGTAGGAATCTCAAAACTCTCCTATTAATCTTTCTGATTCATTTATGTCATAAATTTTTCAATCAATATTAAATTTTAAGCTATTATTATAAGTAACTCTTCAGATCCATATACTTTCTTGTGGTACATAAATTATTTTGCTTGACTAAGAGTCTTTTTCTATTTGTTTTGATCTTTTAACTTTTCATCTATGCATCATCTTCTCTCATTTTATTTAATCCCTATAATCCCTCCTTTGTAACCCTGTAAAATATCCTTTGTGAAAGCAAGGAGAGAGATATCTTGTTTGGGGGGCCATAATGGGGTTGATTCTAGAGAAATTCCAAGGAATCCACCAGGTTGGCCCCAGTCAAGACCCCAGGCAATAGTGGAGAAGATCCCCGAACTGGCACTGCCTTTTATTTAGATTGATGATATCTTAAATATTACTATAAAACCTTCATCCAGCAACAGATGGAAACAGAGGCAGAGTCCCATGTCAAAGCAATGGACTGAGCTCGCAAGGTCCAGTTGAAGAGTAGAAGGAATAAGAATATGAGCAAAGAGGTCAAGACCATGAGGGGTTCATCCACTGAATCAGTTTGCCTGAGCTAATGGGAGCTCACCAACTACAGTGGGACTGGAAAGAAACAAGCATAGAATTAAGCTAGTCTCTCTGAATGTGGTTGACGGTTATATGGCTGTGGTAGACTGAGGGGCCACTTGCAATGGCACTGTGATTTGTCTCTGCTGCATGTACTGGATTTTGGGATCCTATTCTCTTTGCATACATACCTTGCTCAGTATAGATGTAGTAGAAAGGGCCTTGAACCTTCCACAGGGCAAGGTGCCTTGCCCTCTCTTAGGACTGGAGTGGGTGGTGTAGGAGGGTGTATGGAGGAAATGGGAGGAGGGGAGTGGGAATTTGGATTGGTATATTTTAAGAAATATCTAATAGAAAAAGAAAAAAAGAAATATCCTTTGTGTGTGCACATTTTGAGTGCTTGTTTGCTAACTCAGCTGTTGGTACTATTTTAGGCAGTCTGGGTCTTTGACAAGTAGATTTTGCTTGGTTAAAATAGATTTACTGGTGGTGACACTTTGAATGTTATATTTCTAGCTTGTGACAGGCTATCTGCTTCTGGTCCATATATAATGTTATAACACTTTTTGCTACATGATCCCACCACTAGCATCTCAAGTTTTCCACCATTTCTTCCCTCCCAATGATAGATTGAAAACTTCTAAAATCTTGAGCCCCCGAATTTTTTACTTTTAAGGGTCTTCTACCAGGTGTTATGGTTCCAGTGATATTAAAATAATATATCAGAAACTATATGTCTTTCTATTTTCTCTGGAATTTAAAGATAGTTTAAATGAATCTAGGCTAACTTTACTCTTTTTTACTCTTCTCCTTCTTCCTTCCTTTCTTTTCTTTCTTTCTTTCTTTCTTTCTTTCTTTCTTTCCTTTCTTTCTTTCTTTCTTTCTTTCTTTGTCTTTTTCATTTCTTTTCACTATTTTCTTTCATCCTCATCCTTTTTTTGAGATTGCATATCTATTGTACAATCAAACAGGCTTAAGCTAACCTTAAAATCCTTATGTTCCTATCTCCACCTTCCGAATATTTGGATGCAAGAATTCTACCCTGAGCACAGGCTCAGTCCTCTATATATTTACTTGCAGACTCATTTTTTTTATAATTAAAAAATGATGGACCAGGCAAACTTACTTGAAAACATGTTTCTAAGGGCTAAGGAGAAGCTCAGTACGTAAAGTACATAATAAGCAAGCATGGGAATCTTCTTTTAATCCCCAGAATCCAGTTCAAGATGTCTCATGTTGTAATACACTGACGTGATCCCAGCATTGAGAAGAAAAATATGGTAGATATGGGGCTCTTGGGCTAGCTAGACAGCCAGCCTAACCTACTCAGCAAGCTCTAGACAAATAAAACACTATATTTTATATTGATGATTGCTGAGGAATGATTCTTGAGATTGATCTTTAACTTCCACACATTTAATCATGCCCATGGTAAACCAAAATGAACATTTACCCAGAAACTTACACACATATGTACACTGAAAAGAACATAAGAGAAAATAGATTTGGGGGGTTTACTAAAGATTTGTTGCTATCATAAAATATCTGAAAACAACATAAGAGGAGGAAATAATCATTTTGCCTCAATATTTCAGAAACTTTAGTCGGAGTCAATTAATTCCAGTTTTTATGAGCTGAAAGTTATGTTGAACATCATACATTAAGGCAGCATTGTGGTGGAGCAAAGATGACATCTTTATATTGGCCTACCAAGGGCACTGGGGTAGGATAGGTCTAAATTCTTATTATGCCCTTAAAGAGCACACATCCAGAAATTTAATTCTTCTAAGTAGTCCCCAGTTTTTAGTCTCCTGCCACTTGTCCTATAATAGTTTCCTCAGAGATTGTAACCTTCTATCCTGCAGGGAAGTTCCTTAAGTAGGGAGGTAAACAACTCAAAATAGCCCCAGAAAGTCCCTGAAACTGAGCAGATTCACTAAGTCCCTCCCTGTCAGAGTAAACAATAAGAGTTGAGAATGCCTTTCAGGTGGACAGAGTTTCCAAAAAGACTCTCAGTCAAGCTGAGCTTCAGTGAAGAGACTGAGTACAGAGGAGCTGTCTAGAAGAAGCAGAAACCAGCTGAGCATTGGGAAGATTTAGACCAGAGCAGAGACAGATACTCTCCAACCTGTATAACTGCCTGCAGACTATACAATGTGTTCCAGGTTTCCAACCTTTTATCTGCTCTGATCCATGCTGCAGTGGGCCTTGGTAATGCAGTTGTCTTTGAGTCATTTATCCTCCTGTAAATACCAACTCATTAATATTTATGATTGTAAACCATAGAAAATTCATTGGTTTACAAATTTGGACTTTGGTGGTATCGGTACTTTGGTTTGACATAGGATCCCTGTCTGGGTTGAGTAGATGTACGTTTTGTAAAACAAAACCACTGAGCAACAGTGGCATCAACTATAGTCCAAGCGTTTAACATATGAATTTTGGAGGGCATGCTGGATCCAAACTGAAGTTGTTGTCAAAGTCTTCCCTTCTAACAAAGCCTCCTAATTGTGAAAACTTTACAGTTTTTAATAGGTTGTTAATAATATATTGATCACAATGCATATTTACTTCAACATCTCTAAAGAAATATAATGCTATAATGATTCTCTTTCCTTATGTTAGGCGAGAGGTTAATTCTGAGATTGAATGATCTACAACCCTCTCTACCTATGGAAAAATACAAGACATAAAAGAAAAGTAGGTGAGTTGCTCTGGTCCCTTAGGCCAGATGTTCAATTTGCTTTTATTATGTTTATTATGTAAAGACAGTAACAGACCTTAGCCTTAGTTCAATCAGTGCAGTGTCCTGAAAACAGAATATAAAGTGTGGGAGATGGTGATGGTTCACTAGCTGGGTCAGCTCAAAACAGCATCAATAACTTCCTCATCTGGCTATCATATACCACTCTTACCCTTCCTCCTTACTAACATTGTAACTTCAGGGACATTTAACACCTATACATATTTATGCTAACTGGAATAAACTTTCAAGATTATATTCTCTCCTTAGACACTTTTATTCTTGGGGAAGACTTAAGGGGAAGAAGCAGGGAGAAGAGGAAGCTGCATTTGAGGCAGACTAAGTACAATTACTTCCCTTCTTGGGCTTCTGTTTCACTAATCAATGCATTCTTGCATCCTTGCTTACTCTAATTAAACTCTTGAATGCTCCCTAACCATTGTGCACAGTCTTTATAAAGTACAAGGCTTTGGTTGAGGACAAAGGAAATTGAGGACCTCTTCATTACTTTGATAAATGTATAATATGAAAGGGTAAAGTTTGTGATTTAATAAGATACCACTTTAAAGAGACATTTCAGATTTAAAAAGGAGTAATTCTTCAAAATTTGATGGAGAATTGATATAATTCTCTATCACCCCTGGTATTGATTTTCTTCAAATACAATGGAGACAATTTCATTGAGATTTTGACTCTGTTTCATAGACCTTCATACAAATAGTTATCTGAAAAGAGACAATGTTTCTTCTTAACACAACAATTTCACTCAATTTTGTCCCATCAGGAATAGTCAAAATAAATGCAAATAAACAGAAAAAATTATGTTATTTTTTCACCATGACACATTATCATTTAGATTTGTCAACCTCCTACCCTAAAATTTAACAGCTAATTAGCACATCATTTAACTTGTAAAGAAGAAAACACTTATTAGAATGGCAGGTGGCTGGGTCCTAAGTTATTAGAAATGTGTGCTGTTTCTTCAGAAGATGGAAAGGAACAGATGAAGGAAATGCAAGTGATGCCAGTTTGGAATTCTGTTCCTTGAATTTTTAAAATATTTTTCAATAAACTGGACATATCCAAAATAACTTTTAAATGATTGCTGAACTTCAACATTCCAATATTTAGCACAATCTAGTAATTATTGTGACTATTGTTTCAAATTTTCTCATTCACCTTGCTCAAAATATGTTACAAAAGAAGACTATTCTTTTAACATGCGACTACTTTAAAAATCAAAGCAATAATTTGTCACATCTTCATTTTCCTACTAAGATTCTTTGTATGATGCTTTCTATAACAAAACTATAAAGCAACCTTTATCAGGTTTGAAAACTATTTCCTTGCAATGATGAACTTCAACTTACCGACACAATGTGTATCTCTCCTGTCTTAAAATATACCTGTGCCTGGAAGGATAATGCCAGTAAACTTCTACCTTTGAGAAAGTTGCCCTCATTTATATTGACATTCAAAAGCTTTCCCCAGGCAAGTGCCTGCAGTCATCATTGATGCCTGTCTTTAGACAGAGGAAATCCTCAGAGTATTAGTCTATAAACGCAATTATTTTCTGACTGTATGAAGAAGGGCATTAGAGAACAAAAGAATCATAGCTCAGTTTCAAAAGGTATTTACAGTCCCAACAGTTTTGCAAACTTATTATTTATTGTTTCTTAGTTTCATTTAGAAGAAATAAATCAGCAGCATGTTTCTGAGCTCCAGGATTAAACATACTCATCAGAATATATGGCTTAGTTCTGAGATCAAGCATTCAACATTACCTGAGCACTCTACTTAGTCTATAATATCTAGTATAAACATATTCTTATTCATAAAGTTTAAGAATTATAAGTTTAGATTTTATAATTTATAATAACAGAGGGTTGTGTTTTGGGGTTTTACACTGTCAGATAACATATCTTGAGGGTGAAGTTTTAAGTAAAAAATAGTAATATATTATCTAATCCCTTTAGCAACTGTGATAATTAAATAATCCAATATAAGTTTCTGGCCAATTGTCCAGTTAATACTCTAATGAGAGTACTGGACGAATCCAAGTGAACTAGGATAGTTAACATATATTTAAAAATTGCTCTATAAGTGAGGACTTATTTATAGAGTTAATACTTTAATTACTAAGAGATGCTTAAAATATTTAAAATTGAAAATAAGTAAGCAAATCTTTAAGTGTTTTAGTAATTGATTAAAATAAATCATAAATTGGACTAAGATATAGACAGTATTTATACATATATTCTGGAATCATGCCTCAAGAGAGAAGATATTTTCAATACTGTGGAAATATTAGTGAAAAACCAAGTTTAGAGTAAAAAGAAAGGTAGTTAACAAATTTAAATTTTTGTAATTAGCCATTGTTTTAGTGGAAAATAATATTAAAAGTAAACCTAAACCCTGTCTATTGTTGGTAACAGAAGGCTTATAATCCCAGGTCAGAGTAAGGAAGAACAGGAGTTCAAGGTCAATGCTGTATACATTTGGAATTCAAGGTAACTTCTACTACAGTGAAACCTGTTTTGTGTTTCTTTTTATGCAGGGTCTAACATTTAACTCTAGCTTTCCTGGAATTCACTATATAGATAAGGCTAGGTTGCTGTTAGCAGAGATCCACCTGCCTCTGTCTCCCAA
>JAQHUG010000242.1:3033983-3044561 GCA_028555095.1 Dicrostonyx torquatus
CATGAGGGACTGGCCCACCAACAGAGACAGTGTGCTTGATCTATTGGGAGCTCATCAAATCCAGCTGGACCAAGACTGAATGAGCATATGACCAAACCGGACTCTCTGAATGTGGCTGCCAATGGGGACTGACTGAGAAGCCAAGATAATTGCACTGGGACCTATCTCTTCTGCATGTATTGGCTTTTTGGGAACTTATTTTATATACATGCACATCTTCATAGATGAGATGGAGGGGGAAGGGCCTTGGGCTTCCAAAAGGGCAGGGTATCCTGCCCCATCTTAGGGAAGCAGGGGGAGGTCGGTTGGGTAGTGGGGGAGCGGGCGGGAGGGCCGGGAACAAGGGGAGTAAATGTAAATTTTTCTTTTAACAATAAAATAAAGAAAAAAAAGAATTAGTGCAAATATTATATATACCAGTATATGTTTTAAAAACTTTAAGAAACAAAAGTTTCTTAGACTAGCGAATATCAAAAGTGGAAAAAAAAAGTACCCATGAGCACTATTGGTGACAAAATATAGTTAATACAACCATTTTGAAAATTAGTATGGGAGTTCCTCAAAAAATTCATTTGGGTTTATATACAAAGAAAATGAAATCAGTATTTCAAAAAGACATCTGCATTTTAATGTTTATTCATAACTGTAATATCATCAATGGAATGAAAGAAAATGCTGATAAAGAAATGAATAAAGAAAATGTGAATTTCACATTTCATGAACTTTTTAAATATATGCAATTGAACGTGATAATTTAAAGTAAATACTAATAACTTTCCATAAAATTAAGAAACAACATGTTGCATGCATACTCTGTGGAATATTACTTAGCTTTTACAAAGAAACTAGCAGTTTTATTATGATAACATAGATATCCACTGAAGATATTACAATAAGTGAAGCAATTTATGTAATGAAAGAAAACATTGAATTATTTCACTTTATAGGGGAATTTTAGGTTGAAATCTTATGATAGCGAGCCACCTACCTAGTCTATAGGATTGTGGTATGCAAATGAATGTGTATATAATTATAGTTTGATGGAGAAAATTTCCAGATCTCTAATATAAAACATGCTTATGTTTAGAAAGGAATGAGTTATATATTAAAAATTAGAAAGGAATTTATTTTAAGTATTCTTATCATTAAAATGATACATATTTGAGAAATCTGAGAAATTTGAGAAGGCACAATTGGTAATTATTCAAAAAATCAAAATCTATATAAGAACTCAGTATCGTTCCCCAAAATGATCTTGTGTTCCAGTAGTTTGCAATAGATTTGTAGTGTTTATAGGGTTGTTTCAGACTGTCAATGTTTTATACTTTTATTTTGTTTGTTTTCCTGCTACCTGGTCCTTCGTACTAACTACAGATCCCTTCTTAGATACCAGGTTTCTTTTGATAATTTCATACAAGTCATAGACAATCAGTATGTTTTCTCATTCCCAAAGTGCCACTAAATTAAGTATTCTGAAGGAAACACATTTAAACTGATCATACGAAGCAGTGACAAGTAGAGAAATCCAGCTCACATGACAACTCTAAGTTAAGGATTTTTGTTTTACAACCCATGGCTGTCTTCTAAATTTCATGAGTTGAATATTCTGAGTTGATCCCCACCCTTAAACATATGACTCCCTTAAAATCACCTCATGTTGTCCCATGGAAAAACCATATGGCAACTACCACCTTGTCCAGGAAATCAACTCAATCAGGCCAGCAAAACAAAACAAACATTCAGGATGTTATGTTACTCAATATAGGCAGGCTGAGAAGGAATATACTTCATTCATACTCATTATCTCCAGTCTAAGACAATGTCAAAAATGCAATTTCCATGTGTATCCATAAAAATTCTTTAAAACAGAAGTTGATGTGGAATTCCCCTCTGTATGCTGTGAATACCATTGGTTAATAAAGGACTGTCTTGGGCAGAATAGAAGTAGCCGGGGAAAACTAAAGTTGATACTGGGAGAATGAAGGCAGAGTCAGGGAGAAGCCAGGGAGCTGCTGAGCAGCCAGAAACAAAGAAGCAGCCTTCTACTACAAGAGGTAATCAAATATATGCTTATGTGCTCCAAAGAATGTGAGTTCTGTATCACAGCATTATTTGTTGCATCTCTTAGTCAATCAAGGATATCAGTTGTCTGCTGAGGTGCCCCATTAGTTATGTCATTGTATTTCTTTCTTCTCGCTACTTTAACACCAGTCACTTCCAAAGCATAGATAACACTCTTTATAAAGTAGTTTTACCCTTAATTTTGCTAAATTATTACCCATTAGCCCTGTTTTAATAAATACTCCGTGTTAATCAAACAGAAACCTTAATATATTTTTAAATAGAGGATGTAACTCTCTTAAGAGAAATTCTGTCCATTGGTCTACCAGCTTGAAAAGAATCAAGTGCTACTGGCAAAGAGTCTCTCCAAAACACTATACCTTCCCTCCAAGGAGTGAAACCTGTCATCAACACTAAGAATTTGTCCACCAAATGAGATAGCGCTGGAGCAACAGCTCACCACAGTTGTGCCTGTCATTCAGAAATGCTGTGTGAGTTATGAGACATTGTGTGCAGGCTGTGTCACAGAAAGTGTGCAACCCTTTATTTTCTTCCTCCCTTTTTTCCTTCTCATCTTGTTTAGAATATTTTCACTTGGTTTGAATGCTCCAAACATGCTCTCATTTGATTCACTTTTTCGTTCCAAACTTATTAGCTTCCCTGCTATGTGAGAGATTCACATATCTGAAGTTTTAAATAAAAAGAAAAAAGTGACAATAGATAAAAATAACATTTTCCATATCTTCATTATTTTTAAGGGAAAAAAGTTCTTTAAAACAATTTTCATATATATTCCATGAAAAGATTTCTTTCTTTGACTTATTATGTGGCTGTTACTCCTGGAGTTGTAACAAGAACTGGAAATGTACTCCCAATGTGGCTAATTAGGTAATGAATTACTTCCCGAGATTAATATAATATGCAATGCCTCAGGTAGGTGAGCAGCCAAATTGCTTTTCATGGTTGATCTATACTAGTCATGAAACAAATAGTCATACATATAATGCAATATGCTTTCTTCTTTAATTACATATTTCTTAGACTAATCAGGTCAAACAATGTGCATGTTTTCTCTTTTCCAGTGTGGTCAAACAATGTACACATAGAAGTGGATAGACAAGATCAAAAACCCCTTCCTTCCTTCATGGTATATCCTGTAGTTCTTCAATGAATGTTCTTGAATGGAAAAGTTAACATATTTTACTACACAAGTCATAGATACAGTTTTGAGAGAAGCTAAAGTAATTGTACTACTTTTCTTGTAGACAGCAATCCCCCAGTCTAGACAGAGTGCAGATTAAGGTGTGTGCAAGTTGTCTCCAGATAACAGAAAACACCTCCTGTCACCTCCCCTTTCAGATTCACAAAAGGCTTTACTTTTTCCCAAGAAACAAAATCTCCAATTCTATGCCATAACTGAGCAAGCATATGTTAAGCTTACCCATACCAGGGCAAGCTTCTAGAAATAATAAAAATACACAAGTAGACAATTTCCCTGGAATATAAAAACTTAACTGGATCATGAATTGTGAAAAATCTTTCAAATGCAGCAAGCAAAATTATTTTTAAAAGATCAATAGTTTAAAATGTGTGCAGAGTTATACTCTTTTCTTGGGAGTTGGTGCAAAGAAACAGCTGAAACAGCAGGAGGTGATGAATTACCTCTAAAATTATGACCCAAGTCATTAACCTGATCTCCCAAGAAGAGGTAGGTAATTCAGTTATTCTACTGTGCAGATGAATGCCAGATGTGGCCCAGGGCACCAGCCAAAAGCAAAAGCATGGACCACTCAGAAAGATATGGAAACACCATATTCAGAATATTTGTTCCAGAAGTCCTGTGACATTATTTCTCTGTTTCCACTCTTCTGGAAACTAGTCCTCCAGAGTCAGTAAACCCTTCTGTCAGGTCTTAAGCCTCCGTCAAGCTGAACAAAACATACAAAATAAATCAAAGGCGAAATCTCACCTGGGAAATAACTTGAAGAGCTTACACTAAGGTAGAATTCAATAGATACACAAACTAAGCTTAGGGAATGAAAATTAATGGAACACATAGAAAAGATGATAGTTACCCATAATTAGAGCAGCTAGAGACTTTAACAATACAAAATTTTATTTACCAAAGGACAGTTTCAGATCTAATTTGGAAAGGTCACAAGAAATTATAAAGTTCAATGACCACTTAGTAGGTTCAAATAGAGGAAAGTAAAAGTAATTGCCATACATATATGTATAAACATATAGATGCACTAATGTCTAAGAAATTATATTTATGTATGTACAATATGTATATGTACGTGTATACATGTGTGTTTGTGTGTGTGCAGTTTCTCTTCCCTCTTTTGTTCATATTCCCTCCTCTATATCCTCCCCACAATTGCAATCCACTCTTCTGTTCAGAAAGTGGCCGGCTTCCCATGGATATCAACAAAGCATGGCATATCAAGTTATAGTACCAATCACCTCTTTTCCTTTTATTATGAGTGGGAAGGCATGCAAGTAGAAGGGATAGGTTCCCAAAAGGCAGCCAAAGCTTTAGGGACAGCCCATGTTCCCACTGTTAGTAGTCCCACAAGTATACTAAGGTACACAACTGTCACATATATTTAAAGGGCCTGGGACTGTCCCTTTCAGGCTCGTTGGTTGTCAGTTCAGAGTCTCCCATAAACCCAGGTTAGTTGTTCTGTGTGTTTTCTTGTGATGTCCTTTAACACCCTAGCTCCTACAGTCATTGTCCTCTCTCTTCATCAAGATGTTCTGAGTTCAGCCTGATGTTTGTTTCTGGGTCTCTATCTGTTTCTGTCAATTATTTGGAGGAAGATTCTGTGATGACAATTGGGGTAATCAACAATCTATGAATGAATGTAGCAGAATATAGTTGGTATAATTACATTGATATACTTGACTCCAAACTGCCACATCCTATCCTATTTACAGTGATCTATTCAGTACTCTCACCCTCCTTCGATTTTCAACACCATCATCATGTTCCCATCTCTATCTGCCCCCAGTTAACTCAGTAGATGTCTTCTTTTCCCCTTCCTGGGTGACCTATGTGTCTCTCCTTGAGCCCTCCTTGTTACCTAGCCTCTCTGGCTCTATTCACTGAAGCATGGCTATCCTTTAGCTTAAAGCTAATATCAACTTATGAGTATATGCCATGCTTGACTTTCTGGGTCTGGGTTACCTCACACAGAGTGATTATTTTCTGTTCTATCTATATCTGAATTTATGATATCATTGTCTTTAACAGCTGATTAATACTCCGTTGTATGAATACAGAGAAATATGTCCAAGTAACATATAAAGCAGACCTATCAAGATTACACACCTGAATTCTCAATCGAGACTCTTAAAGCCAGAAGGCTTATACAGGTATCTTTGTGTGTGTGTGTTTATGTATTTACTGTATTCTTAAGATCAGGGAAACCTAGGTTGTTTCCAGATTCTGGATATTAAGAAATAAAGCTACTGTGAACATAGTTGAGCAACTGTCCTTGTTGTATAATTGAGCATCCTTTGGGTATATGCCCAAAAGTGCTACTTCTGGATCTTGAGGTGAATTCCCAATTTTCAGATATACTGCCATACTGGTTTCCAAAATAGACATTCAGTTGTACTCCCGCCAGCAATAGAAGAGTGCTTCCCTTGCTCTACATCCTCTCCAGGACGAGTTGTCACATGTGTTTTTGATCTGAGACATTCTAATTGGTATAAGATGTAAGAGACTGCTTGTTTGTTTCCAGCTGCTCAGCCCCAAAATAATCACACAGAAAACTGTATTAATTAAATCACTCTTTAGCCCATTCATTCTAGCTTCTTATTGGCTAATTCTTATATCTTAATTTAACCCATTTCTATTAATCTTGTACTGCCACATGACTGTGGCTTACTGGGTAAAGTTCTATTCATTGTCTGTTTCTGGCAGGGGCTACATGACTTCTCTTACTCCACCTTCTTTCTCCCAACATTCACTTTAGTTTTCCTTGCCTGGTTCTGTTCTGCCTTGCAATGGGTCCATGACAACGTCTTTATTAATCAATGGAAATCACAGCAAACAGAGGAGAATCCCACATCAAAGTTGAAATCTCTGAGTCCTTTTGATTTGCATTTCCCTGGTAGTTAAGGCTACTGAACATTTTTTGTGTGTATCTTGGCCATTTGAGATTCTTTTGTTGAGAATTCTTTATTTCTGCACCCCTTTTGAATTGGATTATGTCTGCTTTGATGTCTAGCTTCTTGAGTTTATATACATACATACATACATACATACATACATACATACATACATATATATATATATATATATATATATATATATATATATACACAGTGGCGATCAGCCTTCTGCTAGATGTGGGATTAGTAAAGCTCTTTACCCTTCTGTATGCTGTCATTTTCTCATATTGACTGTGTCCATTACCTTACACACACACACATAAACACACACAAAGATATCTGTATAAGCCTTCTGGCTTTAAGAGGCTCTATTGAGAATTTATGTATAATCTTGATAGTTCTGCTTTATATGTTACTTGGAAATATTTCTTTGTAGGTATTAATATTCTTTCTCTATTTTTTATTTTATGTTTTGCTTATTATTTGACAAGGGGAATATCTTTTTTTTCATGTTCAGTCTATTTAATGTTCTTTAAGCTTCTTGAACCTTTTTAGTTATGTCCTTCTTTAGTCGGGAAAATTTTCTTCTAAGATTTTGTTGAATATATTTTTTGGGCTCTTGAGCTTGGATTCTTTTCTTTCTTCTACTCATATTGTTCTTAGGTTTGGTCATAGTGTTCCAGATGTCCTAGATATTTTGTATTAGCAGTTTTTTTTAGATTTGTCATTTCTCTGACCAATGAACCTATTTCCTCTATCATATCTTTAACACCTGAGATTCTTTCCTCCATCTCTTGTATTCTGTTGATGCAGTTGCTTACATCTATAGTTTCTTTTCACTTATACAGATTTTCCATTTCCACAATTCCTCAGTTTTTTTCATTATTGTTTATATTTTTATTTCATGTCTCAAACCATTTCCTTTACCTTTGTTTGTCTATTTTCTTTTTTTAGCTTCTTGGCATTCTTTAAGGGATTTATTGATTTCCTCTAATTTTTTTGTGTATGTTTTTCTCAATTTCTTTAGGATTTTTTGTAGTGTGTTTTCTACTTAGTATTAATAATAAAATCCCAGAATCAGATATTATGGGGTGAAAATAAGAGAAGCAGAGCAGCCAGTCATTAGTTCTTACCCCTATGAAATCTTCAGGGTAAGAGGGCAAGATCTTGTTCAATGAATCTTCAGAATAAATGCTCCAAGGTTCTGTCTCCTCCCACCTTATATTTCTCTCTTTGCCCCACCATATCACTCAAGTCTCCATGTCCCTACCACTGGGATTAAAGTGTATGATCCCAAGGGCTGGGATCAAAGCTATGAACAGTGTTTCTCTTTTAGATCAGTCTCATGTAGCCCAGGATGGCCTAGAACTCACAGAGTTCCATCTACCTCTGCCTTAGTCTATGCTGGGTGTTTAGATTAAAGGTGTGTGCTTCCACTGTGTGGCCTCTGTGACTAACTAGTAACTTACTCCAGACTCTGATCTTCATAGCACAAACAAAATTTCACCACAGTTCTGGTTTTTGTTTAGTTTTCCATTTCCTCTTCAAGAATCTCTATCATATTCACAACATTATTTCTATGTCCTTTTCTTGTGCTTTAGCTTCTTTGGAATACTCAGTTCTTCCTATTATAAAACAACTGGGTTCTGGTGCTACCATAATCTTCTTTCTGTTATTGTGTTCTTATGCTAGTATTTAGGCATCTGGACTTGGGATTATTATAGGTCTAGGTATTAATTCCTGCATTTGTCCTTATGGGACAGGTGTTTTTTTTCATTGGTTTCTGTTTCATCTCTGGTCTTCTGGCCTATGTGGCCAAAGATTTTGGTGAATGGCTGGTCTTCAGGTCCATTAAAGTTTCTCTCTTGGGGTTTTGGGGGCCTTCAGTCCCTAGATCCAGTCTAGCCTCTGGTTAAGCCAAAGTCATCTTCCAAAATTTTAGGCTTGAATGTGTAGCTCAGATGGGGGGGTGTAATCTGGGAATTTTGGGCATGCTTTAAGGTGAATGAGCTAGTGGGCAGTGAGTAGTGTTTTATCCGGGGCCCCAAAGACCAGCCTGGCCTCAGGTAAAGAAAGATTCTGGGACTGTGGATGAGGCTGAGGCCATAGAAATGTCCCCTGGGAATCAGTGTCTGGGGACTGGAGGATCTTGGCCAAGAGGCTTGACACTAAGCTAGCTGTCCTTTGAATGGTGTGAACTATACCTGATCTAATGGAGTCTGTCAGAGTAGTGGGTAAGAAGATGACAAAGGGTAGGGTGAAAATGTGGGACTTAGAAGAACAGAATTCAGGGATCAGGGAAGTCCAGCTTTTAGGTTGGTCACCCAGCAGCTTACTCTTTCACCAGTGAACTAGTGGGACCTTAAGCAGAGTAGTGTAATGCTAACCACAGATGGGTACAAAGCCCAGTGGTAATGCTGTTACTGAGAAGGCTGGGGGAGGGCTAGGAGTTATAGCCTTGGCATTAGGTCTTGGGAATATGATAGCTCAGCTGGCTATCAGGTCACTCACATCTTGGTGAGTATTCTCAATTAACTTTTCTGATAACAATTCTATTATTTGATATGAGTTTAAGGAGAACCTCTCCAACATTCCCTGTCTAGGAGACTCTTTTTAGACTAATTATCTTCATCTTTACCTCAATATTTGACATATGTTTTTCATACGAAGAACATCACAGTTAATAAATTCATGATAATTCAATAAAAGTCAACATTCCTATATTATACCCTAAACTCTAATTATACTACTCTGTTTTGTAAATGGACACTGCTCATTCATTTTCCAGCTGCCCAGATACAAATAATAGCACAAAAATTATATTAATTACAGCACTGTTTGGCCTATTAGCTCAGGCTTCTTTTTAACTAACTGTTACAAATTAAATTAACCCATTTCTACTAATCTGTGTATCATCATCAGTCAATAGATTATTACTGGTGGTAAAGTTTCAGTGTCTGTGTCCTTTGGCAGGTACATGGTATCACTCTGACTCCACCTATTCTTTCTACATATATCTGTTTAGATTTACCTCCTGACATTGCTCTGCTAAGCCATTGACATAAACAGCTTTATTTATTGTCCAATAAAAGCAACACATATACAGAAAGACATCCCATATTATCTCTCCTTTTCTGTCTAAACAAAAAGAGGGTTTTGACTTTAACAAAGTGAAATTACATATAAGAAAACAGGTAACAAGCAAGAATTATAGTTATAATATTTAGTCTATTTGTATCTGGTAAAATTAAAAAAATATATTCCATCATCTATTTTGTCTTTGTCAGTCTAAAGTTTCATATCTAATTTATCTTTTACAATAACTAAGGAAAGCTATAACTATCTGTCTTCAACTGATCAAAGACCTCAGAAGGATATAATATTATCCTTCTAAAACAGGAAGTGCATTGTAAACAACTTCCAAACTTCTAGAATTGACAGTGACATCATGCTACCTGGGCAGCCATCCACAGTTCTTTTGTAATATTGGAGCATCCATTTTCAGCCTACAGGCCCTTAGTATTTGGCAGACTTTTCACTGAGGAAGGAAATATGATGTATTCTGCTTTGTGCTGAAAAAGTTTATTTAGTTACTTTCTTCTGAGTCCTGCAAAATATCTAGCAGTTCTCTCATGAATCCAAAACCCTGAAGGACCATTTCACCTTTATTTTGGCAAGTTCAACAGCCATTTTTCTGTGGGTCCTGCATGTCTAGTTCATACAGCATACCATAGAGACTACGAGACAAGGGCAGTTTCTTGCTCAAATGGGTAGCCTTGTCACATTGAAGGCAAAATCCACAACAAGTTTCTGCAAAAGCCATTATCATTTTGAAGTAGATTAGTGTTGCCAGAAGCAGACATGTCTCATTGTCAAGAAAAGCCTAAGGTTTTAAAACATTTTAAATGTCATATTCTGTAGGCATTTGAAAGGACTGAAGAATACCTTTAAATTTGTTATTGTTAAAAGAAAAATTTACATTTACTCCCCTTGTTCCTGGCCCTCCCGCTCCCCCACTACCCCACCAACCTCCCTCTGCTTCCTTAAGATGGGGCAGGATACCCTGCCCTATGGGAAGTCCAAGGCCCTCCCCGCTCCATCTCCATCTAAGAAGATGTGCATCCATATAGAATTGCCATTTTTACTATATTGATCCTACAGATCCAGGAGCATGGGAGATACTTCCATTTTCTGGTATCCTCTTCAATTTCTTTCTTCAAAGACTTAAAGTTTTTGTCAAATAGCTCTTTTACTTCCTTGGTTACTGTTACCCCAAGATACTTTATGCTATTTGTGGCTATCGTGAAAGGTGATGTTTCTCTGATTTCCATCTCTGTTTCTTTATCCTTTGTGTATAGGAGGGCTACTGATTCTTTTGAGTTGATCTTGTATCCT
>JAQHUG010000242.1:3077129-3100498 GCA_028555095.1 Dicrostonyx torquatus
TTGCATTTCCCTGATCGCTAGGGAAGTTGAACATGACCTTAAGTATCTTTTGGCCATTCGAATTTCTTCTGATGAGAATTCTCTGTTCAGATCATTACCCCATTTTTTAATAGGGAAGTTTCTATTAAAGGAATCGCTCTTCTGATTGTCTTAAGCAGAGTCCTCCTGAAAAAATGCTGCTACCAAGAAGCCATGCTTAACTGTTCTTTTGTATCTAGAATTCTATTCCAAGCTCTCTCATGTTTTATGTCCATTTTGATGTCCCACGGTCGCACCATTATGTTAATGAAAACTGCTCATTCTTTTCCCAGTCTCTCAGACCTGAATAATGACACAGAAACTATATTAATTACAAGACTGTTTAGCCTATTACCTCAGATTTTGTATTAACTAATGCATACAACTTAAATTAATTTATTTCTATTAATGTGTATATCACCATGAGGCTGTGACCTACTAGTGGTGAGGTTCCAGTGTCTTTCTCTGTCAGCAGCTACATAGCATCTTTCTGACTCTTTGTACTCTTTCTGTATATCTCTCCTCAGATTTCCTTCCTGACTTTTCTCTCCTAAACCATTGGCTGAAACAGGTTTATTCATTTACCAATAAAACAAACACATATACAGAAGGATATCCCACATCACTCTTTTGCTACTAACCCCTCTCATCTCAAAAAAAAAATTTATTATGTCTCAAAAAGTCAAGATACCTTGGCAGTAAGCTACTTTTTCAACATGGCTTTTTTTTCCTTCTTTCATTACCTGAATCAGCTCTCTGTGTTTGTAATTCCATTCTTTAAAGCTATCTGAACTGAAAATGTGTTTTTTAAAAAAATCTCCATACTCAGATTGATACTTAGAGTTTTATCATGCTCATATTAGTCAAAATTCTTCCTCTCACATTATTCTGAATAGCTTCTTGGATACTCTGATGTTCCCAGTAGGACCATCTTGACTCCAGCTCTGGATTTGCCTTCTTTTCTAGATTTAAATGTGTCATTGTACATTGTGACATCCAATAAATTTAAGCCAAAGATAAATCATTGCTTTTAGGTTTTAAGACTTTCAACCCTTTCTACAATATGGTTGAAAATGAAAACTTGAAATTTATATAGGCTCAAGTTTAGATATGTATTGCATAGCAATTTTTATACTTCCTAAGGTACATTATTCAGATTTTGTGTATAATAGACACTTAAGTTTTATCATTATTCATTAAAGAAGACTTATTTTCAGCACCTTTTGTGTTACTTAATATAGTTCATTTCTTTAAAGCATTAGGTTAGGTGAATTCATTTTATTAAGAGCCACTAAAAATAATGATAGCCATGCTAATAGTCACATAAGTAAACCAAAATAAGAAAAATCCATCAATCTATTCAAGAGAGTAAAAATAAATAGTTCACACTTTCATGAAGTTAAATTCAGCACAGAAATGTTTTTTTTTCTCGTATTGAATCTGTTTATCTGTAGGAAAAATATTTCTATATATTCAGAGAAAGATAAGTGCTGCTGGAGCTCCCTCCACTCCTTCAGCCAATAGCCTTTAAGATACCAGCCCACTGGGGTGTGGTTTCTTTGGCTTGAAAAGCAGTGATAGTCATGCCCTTCCTCTCTTGCTTCAGACTTCGATTCTGGCTACCACACCCCTTTCCTGGTCATGCAGATGTCTGTTGTCTAGGATAGTGATATGTAAGTTTTTCTTTTAAATAAATAATGCTTTTATTAATCATAATTCCAAACTAGTTTGGGATTATTTTGTGACTTACTCCTTTAGATAAGTAATAGTTATTCATTTTATTTCTACTTGTAAATTAATTTTTTTTTATTGTGGGAAGTAAAGATTTAGATACAGAACAGCCTAAATAGATAGAGTTTCTGTGTGATCTTTCATGAGGCAGCTGTTTCAACTTTGCCCCCTAAAAATCGAGGTGATAATTTTACTCTACATCTACTGTGCTTTTGTTAGAGGATATTAATAAAGCAGTCAAGTTTTAATATAATTGACAATGGTCATTAATTGCTTTATGTTTTCTAAAAATTCAATTCACAGATTTTATTTCATAACCGAGTAAAAGTCTAAGCATCTTATTTTATTCTTTGCCTCTATAAAGAACAAAGTGCCCCAATTTAGGAATAGTTTATGTAAAATGACAACCAAGTTGCTAAATTAGCACATATTTCCCCATTTCTCTTCACAGTCTCCACTACACTTTTATAGAAAATTTGAATAAGAAGGAGTTGTAACTGATTTGTCTGAGATCAAACCAGTAGATAGTTGCTAAACTAGAATTTCAATATACTTCTATCAGACTGCAATAACCATAGTCTTATAAGCTGTCTACAATTTCATAAAATGCATCTTTCATATATTAATGGTGTCAGTTCTCAGGAAATAGACACAGAAAGACTGGTCTGCCTGCAACATGATGACATACAATTCTATTTTCTGAAGCTGCATTTCAGGTTGATGAAAATTCAAAAGCAAATTGGAATAGCATATGTTTTGCATAATAAAATTTTCATAGTCAAGAGAAAAACAAGGAACTGATTGGATTTTCTTGTCAACTACATTTACATAAACAAGCAAACAACATTATTTTCTATACTATCAAGAAGGCAGCCATATAAAAACTATCAGCTTTATAGAATGTGATAGCAATAATACTGAATGCCCACTCCTCCCTCTTATAGAAACTAGACTTGAGACTTTGATGAATCAACACTGAAGCAGATATATAAAATTTAGACTAACAAAATAATGGAAAGATACTAAAAAACTTTAAACAACACTTTTTATAGCAGTACTTTTAAAACTGTGTATCTTATTTTTTAATATAGAAAGCATTTTGGTAAAATACTACATCTAAATAAAAGATGAAAGAATTTGCTTATTCAGTTATTAATATGTAGAATCATGAGTATAAAAGCCTTACTCCCTATGTGTAATGACTATGAAAATAATATTTTCCTTACATAGAGTATTATTTAGATTTGATATGCTTACCTAATACTTAGTTTATCCTAAGTGTAAATGGTATTTGAACTGTGATTTTAATTTTTTTTCTCACAACCTTATCATATGAGATATAATATTCTATCACTTGCTGGAAGACAGTGAACTACTTGGTGGAAATATAAGCATTCTACAGAAAATAATGAACATTGTGAGTTGGAAAGATAGCTCATTTGGTAAAGTAATTGAACTCTAAGCAGGAAGATGTGATTTCAGACACCCAAAATCTACAAAAAACAAGTACAACAACATCAAAATCATTCAATACCAACAACAGAAACATGTAATGGTACACATCTATATTCCCAGCTCTTCAGAAGACATAAAAAGTTCCTTAGGATTTGCTTGCTGGACATTATAGAAAAATTGACAAAATCCAAGTTGAGTGAAAATACTATCTCAAAGCTATCCAGTGGAAAGTGATTCAAAAAGTATTTATGCATGTACTCATTAAGTAAAGAGGTTATTCTGTAAAACAAAACAACTCTTTCTTGAATAATAATATTGGCTAATAGGAATTCTCTAATAATATTAAGGCATACATTCTGCACCATCAAATTTGTGTTCAGTTATGTGCAGTATAAAATTGGAAAATTAAATTTTAAGTGTTATAGTGTTATAGAAAGTGAAGATAATATTTTGTTTTGTATATGATATAATAAAATTCAATATGCTTCATATAAGATTCATGAAAACAGTTAAAGCATAAATAACATGAATTAGGAAAACTTTCAAAGTGTCATACACATTTTGGGGTAAAATAGACTAAACTGCCTGTACAGTTGAAAGCAATATTGTAGGAACTAGACACTAATGTGGGTAAATACAAGCTATATCCTTTTCGAATGTGTTGATAAGATTTTCTAAGCTCAATGTTTCAAGTTTCTTGTGGTCAAACTGGGAGTAAAATAGCTATTCTCTCTGGTTATATAAGAAAATATTATTTACAAATCTGTTATTTCTGACTTGCTTCCCATAAGCATAGAAATTGTATCATGAGTTTTAATTTGATATCTAAGAAAAACCCTTTGAGTTAAGCATCTTCATTGCCGAGGTGATTCCTGATTCTGATAAATATCAAGCACTATTTCAAAGGAACGACCATGTTCTAGCTGTGAAGAGGTACATTTCCAAAACAGAGAGCAGTTTAGCTGTTGGGACTCTGAAGACATCTCCTGAAACAGCATGTGTGTGCACGTCTTTCACTACAATTATGTTCACCAGAAAGAGAGGTTTGGGACTATTTGGAGCCCCCAGCCTTCCTGTATAATCTGCCAGTACCAGCTGGCTTCTTCCCAGTTGGGAAACTGTATTGCCAGTTCCTCCCTGCCTTAGTATGTGGTATTTTGGAGGACAGCTAGCCAATTGCATTATCCAAATTGTATAGTAGTTATGTTCTCTAGCTTTCTGGTGAGCTTAATTTTTTTTTTTATTTGAAGAAGGATAACAGTATGGAGCTATAGCCCAACCTATGGGGAAACACTGCTAGAATACAAATAGTATTTATGAAATACCCTGATCTGGCTCTTATATATCTTATTTTGTCATGGAACTCTGTATACAAAAGAATCTTAGGAATCCTCTGATTTCTTGCTCACATCAGGAGATCTTTGTATTACCAGAATTTTTTTACGTACTTAAAGTTCCAATGCATGATTACAGCTCTTCTTCCTCCTATCCCTGAAAACATAAAATGAAATATAGAAATGATGATGTCATTGAATTATCAGAAATTGATGACTCATTTCTGTTCATTAACTTGTGTTCATTGCTAACCACCTGCACTGAAGCAGGTTTACCATCTTGTCCTGAAGTTATTCCTTCTCCTGTGAACAGGCAATGATGGAAATTGTGGACTGAAGCAGTATTTTTAATCTCCAACATTTAAGGAGGCAAGGAAAAAACAAGTAACAGTGAAGTGCAGAATAAAGTGGAAAGATATAGAGAATGTGTAAAGTGGAGAGTCTGCCCACTGTGAGCTTTATCCATTAGAAAAGGTCTTAAATGCTACTTTGACCAAACAAATCAAATCTGAAGTATTAAACTGGTCCCTTGGTCCCATTATAAGCAGCTTAACATTTTGCATGAATTTAAGTGAAAAATAAATAACCTTCTCTATCACACTTTTTTTCCTGTTCTCTTTTGACTCAGGGAAAATGCTTCCATGTGTTATTACTTAGATTACAAAGATGTGTGGCCCTAGAGGTTGATAAAATATTGTCAGATTTCACACTCCCAGTATTTTCAAATTTATACGATAGCTTCTAGGGGAAGTGTTGTTGGCAGGTAACTTGCACAATTTTTACAGTTTGAATGAAAAACGAAGCAAACAAGTAGCGAATCTTTATCTTCACTTGTAACTTCAAGGAACAGCTTTTCTATTTCTCTGAGGTCAATTTTAAATCAAAATTAAAGAAAAGGAATAGAAAGTAGAATTCACCGTAAACCTGAGAGACTGTCAGATTGCACATATCACTCAAATATCAAAAGTGGATAATTATAAGACAATAACATTTGATGCCTTTTTATTAAACCAAATTAAATTTTCACTTATCTTTTAGAAATAATTAATGTTTAATGACAGTAACTCTTAGACATATATAAAAAGCTATTGAGAATCCACGTCATCAGTTAGCCTTCCAGTTTGTGCTTCTGATATGTTAAGATTTGTGGGGAAATTACTGAAATCCAATCCCTCACTGAGCATGATCACTCCTATACTTCTATAGACAAGTTTTGTCACACTTACTATAATTTTCTGGAGAGGCATGGAGAGATACCTTTTATGCTGTTACAATTTGGATCCCAACACCCCAGTACCTATATTAGTCCTCTCACAGTTCCCCAGCCCCCCCCACATACACAATTAAACACACAGGTTATAAAGATTTTTCAAATCTTGTAATGCCTTATTGAAATCACATAGAGACTCATCAAACCTCAATCTTTACTGCAGATTTCATATTCTACATCATAAATAAGTTTTTAGAAAAAATGACTGACTTCCTTCTTTCTGTGTAGAACAATCAGCGAAGGACTGTGATATCCAGCCAAAACACATATCAGTAAACAACCTCAGAAGCAAGAAATATTTGTTTGCTGTAAGTCTTTGAGACTAAGTGAGATTCCACACATTATTCAAATATTAATAAGAAAATCTCTTTTGATAACTTTTATTACACCAAAATAATTTTTCACTCATCTTTTCTTTGAAAGATTTAATTTCTAATCTATGTAAGTCCTAGGGAACTAGGGGAAGCATGTGAGATTCATCTTTGATAAGACTTCTGGTACATGTATCTGATATGATAAAAGTTATGGCAAACAAAAACTAAAAAAAATTAAAAGCTTTGGTTTATACTTATTGTGGTGATAACAAAGCTTACTTTTGAGTTTTGAATCAAGTAAGATGTTGCTCATTAACACTTACCATTTTCCTATCTGTCTCCTGAAAAGAGGCAGGAATTCCACTGATTTATTCAATATTTTCTGTGCTTTATATCAGCTTCTGAACTCAGAAATGTTTGGTGAATTAGCATACAGCTGGAAGCATCAGAGCACTCAAAGAAATGTATGAAAGTCTAAAATATACAGAAAATTTTCAGTGATTTTGATTGTATATTGATTATTTGAGGGAAAACTATATGAATATAATATTAAATATATAACACAGAAAGTAAAATAGGGACCCTGATTTTATGAATAAAGAAATTGTAAAATTCTAGTTCAGCAAATAATCTATTGACGACTCAGAAAATATTTCAAATAGGGCTGCCTTAAAAATTATGTTGTTTATGATAAAATGTTTCAATCATTTGATAATTTTACACTTCTAAATCATATTGTAGGAACTATGCATAAACAAAGAAGTTCTTTCCAGAAGTAACTTTTGATTTAATATTTCTATTATATATAACCCATGGAGGAAAAATATTGGGCTATTTTTCCTATGAGAATTTTTCTATTCCACACTAACCCCTTAAAATGGTGAAAGGGTGATGATGTGAAAGAGTTAGAAATAAAACCTAGGGAAAATGGGGATATATATAAGAATTTTTCTGAAGAAACAAACATCCAGTATAGATGTGTGTGCATTGAGAAAAGGAGACAATGCTGAATTTGTTTTTAAGTGAATTTGTGCTCCTTGAGGAAAACCAGCTTACCACCTCTTTTCATCTCCCAGAGTCCCTGCTCTACTGTGTGTAGCATGGCCTTGAAAAATTATATTTACTCCCCAATGAAGTAATCTAGCAGCATAAGTAGAGGTCTTCTCCCTGGATTGCCTAAAGGTATGAATTAAAATGTAAACGTGTAAAATATCAATAAAGCTGACATAAAACTTTTTGTTCCCAAAGATAGAAAGCAAAATGAGCATGGCCTTAGGGTAATACACTATGCCTAAGGGCTAACCAAGTCTCCTGCCACATATTATATTGTAGTGTTATTACATTTTGTCTATTAGAAACATGGTACCCTTGAGATTTTCCAGGGTTTTGAACATAAATCTTTCAACAGTACACATTTTAGTTGATGTAGAAGCATACACTATTGCTTGAGTGCTTAGGAGTGGGACAAAGTACCAAGGCATTTCCGGAGATACCTAATGTGAGTGTCAAATTACCAACCTCCACCAAGTAAAAGGGAATGTTAATTAGATGGGTAGGACATGTTCCAGTTGTTCTAATCAAAGAGAGCTTAATCCTTCCATAAGCTGACTGGCTTTGTTGAAGGAAATTCTGAACAACCTTGTTACTTTTGATAACTGTAAGCCACTGACTCATGGCCCCTTGACAGCTAGCTGAGCATGTAATAACATTTCTCTGTATTTGGGGACTGGCTTAGCTGGCTTTATAATAGATTATTGTGGATGTTAAAGTGAAATGTTAGTCTTTCTTTAAAGCTCTGTATTCTCCGGTAATTAAGGTTATAAAAAGGGCACCAAACACAATGCAGTTTCAAGGTCGCCAAACACAGATATAACAGCCTTCAGTTTGTATAAATAAGGTATTAACCATAGGTTTATTCTGCAATTGTGTCCTGGAAATAGGTTTTTCAAGAGTAGCTTGATAGAGAAGTATTTTGAGGTGTATAAAAAATGTGTTTATTTTTTTTCCTTACTCCATGCTGTAAAAATTAATGCTTAGTGGAAAAACACAATTGACATTAAAGAAATGCAGAGGGAAAGAGTCTTAAAAATATAATAAAAAGAAGTTGCATGTTATTAGTTAAGAGAAAAGCCAGACACAGGCACAGAGCTTCATCCAAAAGCAGCTGTGGTCACTGTGTATAAGAACAACCTTGGATAAAGCAAAACCTTTGGCATGAAAATGTCTGCAGAGACCACACAAACAAGGGTTTCACTCTAACTTTCAAGATAGTGACACTTATAGGTTGTCTGTGTTTCCAACTCATTGTAATTGGGGGAAAGTGACAGAAAAGTTCACCCAGGAGAGGTAGGCAGCTACTTATTTCAAAGGAAACAACTGAAGGAGTTTCATTCAACTTCAGATATGGTATTTGCTCAGTGTTTAAACTAGATTCTTTATGTTAGTCATGACAATAGGGAAAATGTTCTTCCATGTATTTTTTAAGAAATGATCCTTTATAATGTACAATTGCTGTATAATTTAAGAAAAAAAAGAAAGATTTTCTGTTTAAGTATTGCACAGGTAAAAACAACTCAATAAAGCAAAAGAGCTGTACTAATAGTATAGATTTCTATTGCAGACCATCCCTAGAATCACAAAAGCATAATTTAGAATGTCAGAAAGGCAATCATATTTTCATTCTACCAGGTAAGATCAAGGCAGCTACTCCCCAAGGAGTGAACCTCTTTGCTTCAATTTGAAAGTGATGAAATGGAGGATGTGTGATGCTTTATAGTGCAGACAAAAATGTCACACCAGTAATTGCTATGCAGGTGCTTAAGTACATGCCAAATAAAACCATAAATTATATTTCTCATGCATTAGGAATTAATTGTGTCACTAGTTAAAAGAACAATTACCACATAATATGTACCTTTTCTAAAAAGATGGAAATAATCAAGGAAATTATTCAGATAACCTCTTGTGAAAAAGTAAAACTTTTCTTTTCCTTTCAAGGTATTTTAAGTCTCTGTCTCATATATCTTCTTTGGTGAAAACCTCATTTTAGTCAAATTTCTTCTGTAAAGATGCTATATATAATATACTGAAGGCTTCCATGATTTGTCAAATAAAACTAAAATTTATAGCATAATGGAGTCATTCAAAGTTACACGATGAACAAAAAATGAAGTTTGTATAATCTTCAAGCAGCTAAAACCATTCTTAGCAATCTCTAGCTCTCTCCTTTCTTACCTCACCAATTTCCTCCGCTCAACTTGCAAAATAAGACAAATCTTTGATGCAGTCAAGCTGGTCACCATTTGCATTGCTGCTCTTGTCTTCTCTTTCCTGGATAGCAACTCTAACTTGCATTTGAATAGACTGATATTTTTCAGGCCTTGGGTCACTGAGAATAGTTTCTTTTCCTATATAATCATAAGACAATAAAGATATGGTGTTGGGCTGAAAATAACTGAGGATACTGTCACTGGAAGATGAAAACAATGAGGAAATAAGTGAGGAGACAGAATGAGGAGTTAGGAAGTCAGTAGTAATCAAGACTGTGAATGCAATCATACTATGCCTTCTACTTCACTCACCTTTGGGCATGCCATTCAGTTCCCCCTTTTTGTCCAATCAGAATTCTTCCAACAGGATTTGTTTTATTGCTGTTTTTGTTTCATTTTTTAATGAAGTTGTAAGTATTAATTTATCTACTATACCTAGAACTCGTTTTTAAGTACAACTCATCAATCTCCTGGGTAAAAGATATTGTTCTAATTTATAGCATTTTTGTGAGTATTTTCATATACTTGTTTGTGTATATGTCTTGTCAGTACTTTAATTGTGTGTGTTGCTCCTGATAAATACTTTGCCTGGCAATTTCCTGGTAGTGTAAATATCAAAAGCTGTAAGTGACATAGTCTAATGTAAACCTTTGCTATGTGATAGGTATGTACAGACATTATTTATATACACTTGCAAGTTATCAATGCTGGTTCCCATTACATTCACATCTGTTCTGTACTTCAAGTACTCTGCATCAGATGTCTAGCACACAGGTTCCACTTCTGGTATGGACAGTGTTAGCCACAGCAGGAAGGACGGAAAGTATCACAGTGACCCTCATCTCACTCACTTTTATTTTGGCGAGTATACTCTCTCTCTGTTATTTCAGCACATTCAATAATCTGGGACATCAGTAGGAGAAATACCAGATCGCCAAAGAAAGAAAGCATAAAAAAAAAAACAAAAAACAAAGGATCTGGGCCTGTTTCACTTAAAAATGAGCCAGTTTAATGATAGAAGGTAGATGTTTTCAAATACATGCTGTTAAAAAGGATTAGATCTGTCCTAAGGAGCTTTAAGAGAGAAAACTATATTGTGTTTGGTGGCATGGGTATCTATAAACCTTGATACTGAAGACTCAAAGATTAGATGGGGATTTGTTTGGGACTTTGAGTTAAAGAACAGCCTAGAGAGCGAAGGAGGGCAGGAACAAAGGAAGGGGGAGGAGCACAAAAGGTAATTATGAAAACAACAGACAAGAAAACATGTGATTTGTGATTTATCCCCAGCAGTGTACATTTCTTAGTAAATGGCTGGAGAACATTCTGAACTAAGAGAGCAGAATAAATACATGAACCAATTACAAAGTTTTTATTGTCAAATGCTGTGTATTGGAAAATATTATATTTACTAGTCTTTATAACTGACACACCAGTGTACACCAGCATGGCCAGATCAAAGAAAATGTCTTTCTCTGTGTGTCATTATACAATAAGGACTTTTTGGATCTTTACAGAAGCTATGAAGCTACTGTAGTGTTGGAGAAGGCTGCTTGTTGGTTCCTAGCCACCCGGCTAGTTTAGACTCAAAATAATCACATAGAAACTGTATTAATTAAATCACTGCTTGCCCCAGTAGCTCTATCATATTGGTTAACTCTAGTTATTGGTTAACTCTTACATCATAATTTAACCCATTTCTAATAATCTGTGCATCGCCAGGTGACTGTGTCTTACTAGCTAAAGTTCTGACGTCTGGCTTGTGGTGGGGCTACATGACGTCTCTGTGACTCTGCCCTTCTTCCTACTAGCATTCAGCTTAATTTTTCCCACCTACCTAACTTCTGCCCTGCTATAGGTCCAAAGCAGTTTCTTTATTCATTAACCAATAAAAGCAAAACATAGACAGAAGGACCTCCATTATATGTAGCCCTACCATTGGCAGAAACATCCTGATGCAACATAAAACTGTAGATATGTCTCTATACATGACTATAATAACTGCAGTAAAATCACAGAAATTTTATGAAGATTGTTAGTAAAAAATAGATATAAACATTATGGTAATGGCTGTAACAGGATAATGTTAATAACGGCACTGGTAAGCAGTACGGATATAATACAGGATTTTATTATTATATGTTTGGAAACTTAATTATTACCTGTAGTGGTAAATACAATCAAGTTGATGCTATTTTTCTACTTTTAGAGATGAGTAAACTGAAAATAAGTATGGAAGTCTAGGCATTGAATTCAAACTTTGTTGAAGATAATTCAATTGTGCTTTTCTTGTTAGTCTATTCTCTATAACTATCTAAATGGTTATGGAACACACAAAGGGATCTCATATCCAAGAAAAGGTAATCCTTTTCCACTATTTTCTCCAAAGTTTTAAAAAAATTAACTTACATTTTGATTAAGGGCATAGCTTTCTTTGGCTATTTTATTATATTTTCTGCATCTTTCTCTTTGTTATTTATAAAATACAAATGAAATGCTACTACTACATTTTAACTTTTTGTCTAAAATAAAAAGGATATACCTAATATAAGAAAAACTGTGTACAATAAGTACATTAACTATATACAATATATACAGGTAATAAATACTTCAACAATGTCTAGTATACTTGCATTTGACAAATTTAGAGAAAATACATCATATCTAGCTGATCTTGGTGAATTAAGTCTTGTATCTAATTTGCTTCCTGTTACAACTTGCATTCTCTGCCAGATAAACAGGTATAACTATAACTATCTAGTATTCAACTTTCTTAGAAATCCAAGAAGAAAGTGTATCAAATAGACTTTCCTTTGGTGCAGAATATTCTGAAGGGTTGTTTGTCCTTATCTTGATACCCTTTGGTAGTCACTTTCTTTTGTGTCCTGCATTTTGTGTCTAATCAAAACAGCATACTGTCTGCTGTGGGACTATGGTCTTGTATTGTTTTAATAAAAAGCTGATTGGCCACTAGCCAGGCAGAAATTAGAGGCAGGGCAACCAGGCAGTAAGTTGAGGCAGGGTGAAAAAAACAGGAAAATTCTAGGGAGAGAAAAGGGTCAGTTGCATTCATCATCCAGGCACAGAGGAAGCAAGATGAGAATGCCTCAATAATAAAAGGTACCAAGCCACATGGCTAACACATAAAAGAATTATGGTTTAATATAAATTATAAGAGTTAAATAAGAAGCCTGAGATAATAGGCCAACCAGTTCATAATTAGTGTAAAACTCTGTGTGTTTCTAAAAGTCTGTGGGAATGGTCAGAAGTTGAGGCAGGGACATTTTCTTGTCTAGTAGCTTCCTTTTGGCACAAAGAAAGTCAGCTCCCTGTGGAGAATTTTTCAATGCCCATTATCTTCTCTGAAGTAGATTGGTGATGCCAGGAGCAGACAAATTTCATTGTCATAAAAAGAAGAACCTAGGATATTAAAGCATCTTAAATGCCATATTCTGTATATATCTGAAGTGTTTGAAGATGAACTGTCTATCTAAAATACATCTTTGGTTGACCTTGAAAACATACTTAATATCATTATAAATTCAATTATACTAGGTGGTTAACTACACAAACCTACATTTCCTTATTACCCTTAACAATTGGTAATAATAATTTTCAATGACTAGAAATTTAAATTACTTTGTTAAATGAGCTGTATAGCTATAATACCTTGAACAAGATTAGAAATGTATGTACAGGGCCTGGCAGTGGTGGTGCATGCCATTAATCCCAGTAATCGGGAGTCAGAGGCAGGTGGATCTTTGTGAGATTGAGGCCAGCCTGGTCTACAAGAATTAGTTACAGGACAGGCTCTGAAGCTACAAAGAGACCCTGTCACAAAAAACCAAAAAGAAAGTGTGGGCTGTGATATCAGCCAGCCTGGCGACAGCCATGGCTTGAATACAGCTTGGTAGCTGGAAAGCTAGCAATTTAGAAAGACAAAAGGTGAGAGGCTTGGCTCCGGCCTTCTTTTGACTTGTAGATTGACCAGGAAGAAGTGGCTGGTAAGATATGCAGATGTGTGGATGAGAGGTGTGGTTTCCCTGGAAAAGGAAAGTGAATAGAGAATTGCTGAGGGTGGAGGAGAATTTTCAGAGGGCATTCAAAGCTTGGAAGAAGAAATAAACGCATGGTCATGCTGTAAGGATGGAAAGTCCTGAGCTGCCTTTGAACGATGATGGTGTGAAAGCCTGTTTCTTCCACATGCCTCCGAGAACACACTTAGGGCAAAGCACCAGTTTCTATGTTGGGGCGATAGTCCCCAACAAGAAAGAAAGAAAGAAAGAAAGAAAGAAAGAAAGAAAGAAAGAAAGAAATGTACAGTATGTTTTAACAAAATTAATCTCAAATTTGTATCAATATATAAAATTTGTATAAAATATACAAAAGTTCTATCCAATGTAAAGCATTTAAAACTAAGAGTTGCTTTTGAATCAATAATCTACCTTTTTATCTTATCATATCTATATCCTTCCTTTTTTCAGAGTAGATTCAATAATCTACTCTTTTATCTTATCCTATCTTTAATGTTCATGATACATTGAATGACAAAAAGACACCAACCTCACCCCTCAAAAATATGGGTGTTGTATTCTTAAATTTATTTCCTGCTGTCTGTGGCCAATAGTATCTTCGGGACATTCTATAAGAAAAATTTGGGTTAATTGTCAAATCCTGGGAGAGGTAGCTGTATCATTCAGTCTATGCATGATGTGAAAGTACAGGGCTTGTGTTAAGTTCTGGCTCGAGTAATCTGTGTGAGTGGATCATCTTAGCTAGCCACCTTGAAATTGTTCTGAAAAGTTTGTAGTCCAAAGACGAGATTTAAGTGGTGCTACCAGCTGAATGGCCTCATATAAACCAGGTGGAATCATTGTAGTAGAGACGCATCTTCTTCCCAGATACTTCAAATATTATTGTAGGAAAATTTATTATTCACTGTAGAAAACTTGAACAGTTTTATCAAAACAGAAAGTTTGATTTTAAATAGCCCTATATTAAAAGAAAGGTAACATAGAGATGAAAATGGGTATGAGAATAAGTAAAATTTTTGTAAGAAGAGTTTTGATGAATTTAGTCCTTAGATTTAACTTCATTCAGTCCCACATTATGTGGCTCCTGATGTGAGACAAAAACTTTAAGTTTTTCTTTTAACAAGATGTTTGGATGTAGAGGAGAGCCAATGTCCAACTCCAAAGCCAACTTTGATTTTTAAGTGTGTAGAAACTACCATAAAACTGAGAAGTAGGAAAATATGTATGTCTAGGTACTAAAAATTTACCCGGCTGAGGATACTGTTATCATAAGCCCAATTTCTCTTTGCTTGATGATTCTTTCTGGATAGCTATCTTTTCTTCTTTAAGCATCTATATGCCCAAGATCTCATGACTTTTTGAAGATGGGTATTTTTCTGCAAAAACAAGAACAGAATGCTGCCCCTACCCTTATGAGGTTTCGTATAACCTGAAGGCTTGTCACCTCTGTGGTTGAGCTATCATTTCTATTTATAAAGAGATTTCTCCTTTTCAAAGTGAATCTTGATTAATTTGACGGTATCCATAGCTTTTCTTATCCTGTGGAAATAGGAGCAAAATCCCCTCCCCAAAGTAGTACATCTGGTTTCCATTCTGAGGTCAAAATATCCTTGAAGTACACTGGATGATTTAATTCATAAGTTTTGTTCTATTATTCGTTGTTCTTCTTAGCCAGTAATTCTTTCTCATTACTATTAAGAAAATTTAAAGTTAATAAAGCATTACACAATCTATTTCTGAGGTACTTTTTCTTCCTTTTATGCTTGTTTAACACATCTTTTATAGTTGGATTTGATCATTTTATAACTGCCTGACTTGTAGTATTTTTGAGGTATACATGCAATATGCTTTATATTATAATAAACAAAAAATTTTCATTTTCTTAGAGACATGATGGAACATTGTCTTTATTTGTGTAGGTATACCCATGATTGACATAACTTCTAGTAAATGTGTAATGATCAAATCATCTTTTTCCAAATGCAAAGAAATTGCTTGATGAAAACCTGAGTAGTTGTCAATGATGTGGTGTAAATATTTTAGCCTTCCAAATTCTACAAAATGGAACATATCCATATGCCATATTTCATTCCTTTGTGTACCCTTTGGGTTACTTCTTGCAGGTAGTGGCTTTATAAAGAACAAGTAGGACATTTCTTTATAATTTTCTTGGTTTATGACCATGTAATAAAAAGTCTTTTTTAAAACTTTTGCTTTTGACATTATATTGACATGAAAGGTTTTTGTAAAATTCCAAGACCTTCAGCACATCTTCAGTCAATAATTGTACAATTTCTGCATCACCTGGTGCTAGTGAACCTGGCAGACCCATCTGGAATAGGATGTGTGTTATGTGTTGTGTGTTATATATATGTGATGAAGTCTATTCCTGATTATTTATCTTGAACTTGAATAAACAATAAAGTCAATTCTGTATCATATGGTACAAATTTGATGGGATTAATATTCAAAACAACTCTTTCTGCATATTGCAAATCAGTAACTATGTTCAGGGAATGCTTAAAATTCCTATATCATGAGAATAGCATATTATGATGACTTTTGGACAGAATCATAAGGGTTTTGTTCCACTTTACTTAAATCTTTTGATCTGTAACTTGCCCTTCTTGATTTAGTTGCATCATTATAGAATGCAGGGGCTCTAGTTATTGGTGTGTCCCTTATAATGCAAGGAGAAAGCCAATTATATGTCTTTATGAGTTGATGTCTTCTGTCTGCTTTTGGGATACTTGTTATTAATATCTACCAAAAATTAGTACAAAATTTTGCCAGGGCTCACTGTCTTCCCATAATTTGTTAATTTCATCATATTTAAAAGGTACTATAATTTCTCCTTGTTCTATTTCTGCTAATTGATGAAGTCTCAATATTTCTCTTAAAATTGATTCAGTGATCTTTTCCACATGAGTTTTAAATTTTTATTCATTTTATGTGGAAAAAGATTCAGTCTAAGATAATATCTTCTCTCTCCCTTAAAATTCCTGTAGGGGAATATTTGGAGGTGTATATAACCAGAATGTCATTAAGATTCAAATCCACACAATCACAATGTCCCTTCTATCATTTCTCTTCAATCAAAGTTAATTATGTCTCATCTTCAGCTGATAATTCCTGGGGACTATTTAAGTCTTTGTCACCATTTAAGGTTTAGTTTAAATGAATTATTTGATCAGGTGTTATCCCAGTAGTGGATGGTGTTTTGGAAATGTCTCCTAGCAATCTTTGGAAGTCATTAAATGTCTGCAATCAATCTCTCCTAATTTGCTCTTTTTGTGTTCTAATTTTCTGTAAACCTCTTTTATAATCTAGAGAATTGATGCAGTCTTCCCTTTGCAGCTTTTCAGGAGCAAGTTATAATTCCCAATGATGCAAAACTTTTTAATTTTTTAAACTCCTAAAGTATCTACATTTGAATCAGATAGCAAAATGTCATCCATGTAATGGTAACTTATAGATTAAGGAAACTGCTTGTGTATCATTTTGTTTTTTTTCAGTAAATTTTTATTACTTTATAAATAATAACAATGAAAAATTCTACTTCCTCCTCTCCTCCCACTTCTCTCCAGCTCCCCCACTCATCCTCCCTACCTCCCACTCCAGTCCTAAGAGATGGCAGGGTACCCTTCCTTGTGGAAAGTCCAAGGCCCTCCCCACTTCATCCAGAATTAGGAAGGTATGCATCCAAATAGAATAGGATCCCAAAAAGCCAGTACATGCAGTAGAGATAAATCCCAGTGCCATTATCATTGGCTTCTCAGTCTGCCTCAATTGTCAGCCACATTCAGAGGGTCCAGTTTGATCCCACGCTCGTTCAGTCGTAGTTCAGCTGGATTTCATGAGCTCCCATTAGCTTAGGCACACTATCTAAGTGGGTGGACCAACCTCTCATAGTCCTGACTTCCGTGATCATATTCTCCCTCCTTCTGGTCTCTGTCTCTGTCTGCATCCCTAACCAGTCGAAGGTTCTATGGTGATCTCCAGGAAAAATTCGGAGCATGGGGGTAGGGGGTAGTGGGAGAAGGGGAGAGGGGGAGAGGGAAGGGAGAAGGAGAGGGTTGGAAAGAGCTTGGGGGAGTGGGATGGTTGAGATGGAGGAAGGATGGATATGGGAGTGGGGAAGGAGATATAATTAAGGGAGCCATTTTGGGGTTGGCAAGAGGCTTGGCTCTTGAGGGATTCCCAGGCGTCTATGAGGATGTCTACAGCTAGGATTCTGGGCAGTGGAGGAAAGAGTGCCTGAATTGATTTTGTCCCATAGTCAGACTGATGACTATCTTGTGTACCATTTTCAATGGTTGACTTACAAAATATTAGTACAGGGTGGGCTGTTTATCTTTTAGCAGGCTGAGTATTATTATAAATAGACACTGAAAAGGCAAACCTTTTTCTCTCCTTTTCTTATATAATGTAGAAACAATCTCTTAAATAAACAACTATATGAGACCATCCTTTAAGCCATAGGGAAGGCAAATAAATTCCAGATTGAAGAGGGTCCATTGGTTGAATCACCTTATTAACAGCTCTTATATCTGGTACCATTCTCCATTTTCCAGATTTCTTCATTTCTTGTGGGTTTTTTGTTGTTGTTGTTGTTGTTGTTGTTGTTTATTTTGGCTTGATTTTTGGAAACATGATTTTTCTTTAGTTTCGGATTCTGTCCTGGAACTATATTTTGTAGACCAGGCTGGCCTCAAACTCACAGAGATCGATCTGCCTCTTCCTCCTGAGTGCTGGGATTAAAGGGGTGTGTCACCACCATTGCCGTGGGACAATGGTCTTTACCTTGTCACTTATATTTTAAATAAATGCTAAGTGGCCAGTAGCCAGGAAGGAAATATAGGCAGGGTGACCAGGCAGGAAGTAGAGGTGGGGCAATGAGAATTCTGGGAAGAGGAAAGTTTTAGTCTACAGGTATGACCCAGTCTCAGAGGAAGCAAAATGTGACTGTCTTGCTGGGAAATGTAGCAAGCCAAATGGCTAGCTCAAACAAGAATATATGTTATAAGGGTTAATAAGAAGAACCTGAGATACTGAGCCAGTCAGTTTTTAGTTGATGCAGATTTCTGTGTGATTCTTTTGGACTAAATGGCTGTGAGACCTGGTGAGCACCCAACCTTTCCAGATTTCTTTTTAACAACAAATACAGGAGAATTCCTTCCAAAGACTGATTGAATCTTCAATACAGTGAGCATCTAGTTGCTTTTGTACCAGCTGCACTGACGCCTACAGATTATCTATTACTAAAGGGCATTGCTTAACCCATACAGGTTTTTCTGTCAACTATTTTAAACCTATGGTCATTATTACCTCTGAGAGTTTGCCAAATGATTTTCTGTGTTTTTGTACAGTCTGAATGGTCAGTGTTTATTTTTTGTTTTTTTTTTGTTTTTTATTTTTTTATAGTGCCTTATAATGTCCTTTCCAGAAACATGAGTTAGTTTATGGTCCATTTTTGAGACTTCCAGAATGTTTCTCTGGGTATTCAACTTTGTAACAGATCACAACTCCATAGGTTCATTTATATTAGACACAAGTAGCCTTAGCTTCCTCTCTGTCTTTCTGACCTATACATTCAATCCATCTTGTGCTTTATTACTTGAGATAGGGTTCCACTTCCTAAGAACTGAGCATCTGCCTCCTGAAGAGGCCAATTTGGATACCATAATTCTGGAGTAATATAGTAATATCTGCACCTGTGTTTAATAATTCTTCTATTATAATGTTATTTATTTGTACTCTCAGTTTTGGTCCTTGATCATTTATGGAAGTCGGCCAAAATAAACATTTTCTACTGTAATTTTTGATTCATCCTCCATGATTATTCAATCCTTCAAAGCAGTACAGTTTTTTTTTCATAAAACAGACACGAAATTTTCTGATTTTCTTTGGGAGGCATATCCTCTACAATGACTGGAAATAACTTGACCATGATGGACTTGAGGGCCTGCTAGGGGTCCCTCAAGGAGTTTCCCAATGATAACAGAGTGCCTTGTTTGTCTCTATTTGCTCTACACTCTTTAGTCCAAGGTTGGCCTTCACCACATCTTTTGCATAACCCAGATGTTTGGAGTCTTCTCTTTGGGTGATTGCCAGAAGAAACACTATTTAGGAATGCCCTGTCTACCATCTCTTTTCAGATGGCCTATTCTGCCACAATTCAGGCACTTGGTATTTTTGTGTCTCTTCATACCTTTGGAAATCATTTATCCTACCCAAGAATGAATGTTATAGTCAAAAGACTCAACATTGGTCTGTATAGGATCCATTCATCCATTGGTGGCCATCTGATCTTAAGGGCCTATGTATCATTTTTCATTCTAAATTAACATTTTCAAAAGTCAGAGATTCAATGAGTATTTGTCTACCTTCTGAATTTGCTAACATATTTGTGCAGCCTTAGTTAATCTCTGCAAAGAGTTATGAAATGGTTCTCTTGGGCCTTGTATAACCTTAGTATATGACTCAATTCTTTTTCCTTGTTCTTGAATCTTTTCTCAAACAATCAAGACAGTGTATGATACAGAGACAAGATATGTTAACTGTCTATAGCTTGACTATCTGGATCATCATAAGGGCCATCACCAAGAATTTCATCATGGGCCAGGTGGTAGTGGTGAACACCTTTAATCCCTGCACTCAGGAGGCATAAACAGGTGAACCTCTGACTCGACCTTGATGTTTAAGCGCTTTAGCTTCTTCTCTCCAAAAACTTCCATTGAAGCCATGGGCCATAGTCTAGTATAGTTGATCCTAGTTGAAGCCAATTATATGGAATAACCTTATTTCTTAAACCATGTCTTTACCAACTCTCTCACATATGGTAAATACATGTCATAAAATACTACTTCTTTAATAATTTTTTAGATCTTTTGGACATATAGGTTTCCATTTACATTGTGTAAATATCCTTTTACATATTGAGTATTGCCTGGCTTTTCAGAGGTAATAACAGAATAAGTAGTAAATGTTTTGATAAGTAATATCTGGCTCTGAGAGGTACTGGCAATACCAAATCTTTACTATTATCTTTTGCCTGTTCCACCTCTCCTTGCTTATCAGTTCTGACAAATTCTTCAATTGATTTGAATCTTTTTAGCACTGTCTTTGGAAAAGTCTGACTCTATTGACCTGTGAATATATCTAATAATTTCATCAAATCATTGAATTTCTGGTTCTCATTCTGCACATGAGATTCCAAGTTTAGAGATTATTTGAATGTCATGTAGATTTCCTTCCAGGAGGGATTCTTTATCTGCTACCTTGTAACTTTTCAACAGATTTTGATTTTTAATTTCAACAGTATAAAATATTTAGATAATCTCTCAGTACCAGTTTATAAGGTTTCATAACCCATTGATATGGATCGAATTTTTTCTTTCAAATTATTATCATTTTCAATGGTATGCATCATTTCAGCCAACTTCTCATTACTAGTTTGAAAATTCTGTATTTTTCTTTTTTTAATATTTATTCATTTATGTATATAGTACTCAGTCTGCAGGTACACCTGCATGCCAGACCCATCTGTCTATTGTCTGCAAGAAACACATTATAGTTTTAAAGTAGGTACCACATTAGTGTAAAAGGATATATGATAAAACAAATTTCAAACTAAAACTAATCACATAAGATAAAGAAAAACATTCCATTCAAATCAATGGAACATTTTTCCAAGAAGACACTGCTATCCTACACATATATGTATCAAATTCTGGTGCACTTATTTTTGTAGAAATGGACATAAAGATGCAGCTAAGCACCAATACAAAAAGTGTAAGCAGTTTCTTCACCTCACATTCTCCATTAGATACTTAATCTGTACAAAATACTCAAATATCTACAGAATATGCTACATAAATTCTAAATAATGTAAACTCTATGCAGTAGTACATGGAAGCATTTCTAATGTAGCTCATATCTTTGGAAAACCCCAAATCTTTACACTTTAAAAATTTGAAATCACTCATTTTATCCTATCTGCCAAAATACAATGAAATTTAAAACTGACAGAAAACAAATTTTAGTTAATATTAAAGCTTATGGAACTCAAACACCATATTATACAAAGATGAATGTACCAAATAAAAATATAAAATATATCCTGAAACTAAATAACAATTAAAAACATCTCAACTGGACCTCTTAAGTCATCAAAAGTCATCATACAAAAGAAATTTCAGCACTAAGACCCTACATTAAATATTCAGAAAAGCAAATGTTTGAATGATGCAATTCAAAATCCTGGAAAAACAACAACAAATCAAAACCCGAAGGATACAAGAAATAATTTTAAAAGTATGTGTAGGCTTAAAAAGGAAAAATATTGGTATAGTCACTCATAGAAAAAATAGTTTATAAATAATAAAATCTTTAAGGAGATAGTAAAGCAATATAAAAAAAGCCACATAGAAATGGGAAATACACAAGAGTCTGAATCCTGCATGGTTTTTCTGTTTACTTTGAATTTTTTAAATGCTGATTAGTAAATAATCGCTGCTGAGAGACATTGAATTGCAAAAGCTCCTGAATTAAACAAGCCTAGATAATTTTAAATAATTTTAAATGTTGTAACTATAAAATAGAGTTCAGAAAATATATTGTGTTGGAGAAGAGTTCATGCTTTCGCTTCCACAGAGAACTTAAAGATGTGACTTCATTCAAGGTTAACAGAGATCAGCTTTGATAAGAGGAGATGTCCTGCAAATCATGTCTGTAGACATAAAGAAATAAACAAACAAAAACTACAAGACAGGTGACATATATTATACTTATCCCTCTATATGGGAAAAGTTCTGAGACTGGACAACAAATGTTACAACTAGTTTTTCCAGGACTTGAATAGTATCTCAGATTCTCAGGATCTCCTAAGTATTTCATAATCCACAGACACAGACAAAAGGAAAAAGTCTAGAGAACACATTGCTCACATTCCCAGGAGGTAGGGTGGGTGGGAATTGGTCATTCAGTGGTTCTATATGTTTGTCATTATTTAGGGGGTGATATAGGAATATAGAATAAAAAGATAACTATTAAATTCAAATATTTTACAATGGTATGGATTTTGGCACTGATACAAATTCATGTTACTTTTATTATATCACATGTATGTCTCTATTCCTATAATAAAGTGTGCTTTTGTATTTCATTAAAAATGTAACTTATAGTTAAGAAATTCAGGTTAGAAGTCATCTACTCTAATCAAACTTGTAGTCATATTAAATCTGAACATCTCGAAATGTTTCAGAGAGTTATGGAATATAGCATTTAAGATGTTTAATAACCTTAGGTTTTTTCATGTTTGTGAGACACATCTGTTCCTAACATTAATAATCTACTTCATAGAAGGATGACACCTATCAGAGAACCTCCGTATGGAGTTTGCTTTCAATATGGCAAAGCTACCCATTTGGACAAGTTACTCTCCTTGCCTTAACTGCTGAAGTATACCATCCAAAATAGACATGGAGGGCACAAAGGAAAGAAACTGCCAAACTTTGCCAAGATAAGTTGAACAGTACTTCAAAATTCCTGGTTCATAGAAAGGTCTGTCAAATATTCTGGGTCTGTATGCTGAAGGTAGATGTTCCAATGTAGCAGAGAAAACTTGGGTGACTTTCTAGATAGCTAGATGTCTCTCTCATTTATTTGGAAGTGGTTTGCACCGTACTTCCTTTTTAGTCAGGTAATATTATATCCTGCTGAAGTTTTTTTTTTTTAATTTTTATTGTTAAAAGAAAAATTTACATTTACTCCCCTTGTTCCCGGCCCTCCCGCTCCCCCACTATGCCACTGTCCTCCCCCTGCTTCCTTAAGATGGTGCAGGATACCCTGTCCTATGGGAAGCCCAAGGCCCTCCCCCCTCCATCTCAGTCAACTAGCTTAATTCTTATGCAATCAATAAATTGGCCAAGTCATGAGAAGAA
>JAQHUG010000242.1:3106761-3125373 GCA_028555095.1 Dicrostonyx torquatus
GGGGAACTGGGGTCCTGCCAAGGGCGAGCCTTGCCCAGGGACCCTCTGGAATGTGGGACACAGCAAAGCTGGGGAAAGGAGAGAGGATGTCTCCTAATAGAACAGAGAGGCTGGGGGCTAGAGTTGATGTTACCCTGAGTTGAGCCGGTGGATCTGAACCTGTGGCACTCACCAAGGACTTGCCGCCCTGAAAAGGCCCTGGTGAAGTTTTTGATGGAGTTGAAAACTCGATAATTATAGTTACAGTTTTCCTTATTTATAATAGTAGGCAAATTAGGTACAACTATTTCTATTCATAAACATAGGATAAATAATGAAGTATTTTATTCGAATTTGCGAAATAAAAATTTACTAAATATGACAAATATAATTCTTCCTGGTAATATTTTTATATGTAGTCTTACTATAATAAAATTATTACATTGCCTTTTTATTTAGACAGAAAGGGAAATGTGGTTGGTATGTAAAATGAATAAAATTTTAAAATTAAAAAAAAGGACAGGCACCAATCTAGGTACCATAGAAAACCCTAAGAGAGGTGTGTGGATCACCCTTAGAAGGGGAAATAAATGAGTTCTCCTTGATAAACTTGGGGTCAGGAATATATGAAAGGGAATGGGAGATGAGAATATGAAGGAACTGGTTGGATTCATTGAGGGAAGGATGGAAAGGGAGAGCAATGAAAGAGATAATGGTGATAGATTGAACCATTATTGGGTTAGGAAGAAACCTGATGTTAGGAAAAGCCCCAGGAACACACAATGACGACCCCAGCTAAAATTTCTAGCAATAGTCCATAGGGTCCTGAACTTGCCTTTTTCCCTAGTTAGATTGGTGACTACTATAATTGTCATCATAGAACCTTCACCCAGTAACTGTTGGAAGCTTTTGCTGAGATCAAGCACTGGCTTGAGCTCTTGGTGCTCAGTCAAAGAGAGGGAGAAGGGATTATATGAGGAAGTGGGGTGATCAAGATCATGATAGGGAAACTCAAAGAGACAGGTGATGTAGAAAACATCTGTAAGGAATGAATATGTTTTATTATCATTGGTTAATAAAGAACCTGATTTTGCCAATGGCTTAACAGAATATAGTCATGTGCGAAATCTGAACAGAGATATTTATAGAGAATACAAGGAGTTAAACAGCCACTAGCCACTGTGACAAGGCAACACATAGACTAAAACATGGATTAATTTAAGGTAAGAGCTAGTTAGAAATATGCCTGAGCCATCAGCCAAGCAGTGCTGTAATTAGTATAGTTTCTGTGTGATTATTAGGGTCTGGGGAATAAAAGTGCAGTCTCCATTTACACACAGCTGTCTTGAGCTTGTGGGTCTGCATGGACACTGTACTGACAGATGAGGAACCTGCATGGACCTAAACTACATCCTCTACATGCAGGTGACAGTTATGTGGCTTGGTCTGTTGATGCGGCCCCTGGTAGTGGGATGAGAATTCATCCCTGGTGCATGAACTAACTTTTTGAAACCCACTCCCTCTTCTGGGAAGCCTTACTCAGCCTTGATTCAGGGACAAGGGGATTGATCGTGCATCAACTTGATATGCTCATTCTCCATGGGAGGCCTTATTTCTGGGGAGTAGATGGGGATGTTGGAAGAAAGTGAGGGAACAGGAGGAAGGGAGGAAGGGGAACTGTGGTTTGTTTGTGAAATGAATTAAAATTTTTAAAACAAAAAAGAAGGAAAAGCACAGGAAAGAGAAACTGGCTTGTTCTCCATAGAAACACTAACCTGAAAGGCATAATGTATATGCAAAAATCTGGATGGTAGAAAGAGAAGAAAAATATAAATAAAATAAAAAAGAAAAAAGTAAGATAAAATTGATAAAAAATAAAGAACAAATTCTGTCATGATGTTGTTAGACAAGAAACCTTCAAGCATATAATCAATTTCAATTTTTTTTTGTATACCATCTACTTCTGAGCATGCATCTGTCCCTAAAGAATAATTGGCTCTTCCAATGGGATTCCCTTGAAGAAAACTCAACATTCATTTGCAAGTGGGTGTCAATTGGAGGCTACTTCTGGAATAGGAATGAAAGCATGCATTGCTTTTTTGTTTAGCTCTAAGATCCCACCGAGTCCAGAAATGTGAAGACCTTATGCCTGCTACCATCTTTCAATGCACGTTTATATGTGTATTGATCTTGTTGATTTCTTTCTGTCCTCCATCAACTCTGGATCTTACATATTTTCCTCCTCCTCTTTCACAAGGTTCCCTGATCTCTGAAGGGAGTGATTTGATGAAGGCATTCAATTTATCACTAAGTGTTCCATGGTATCTCACTCTGTGCACAATAACTAGCCGTGGAAATTTATAACCATGCCCATGAACTGCATAAGGAAGCTATGAATACAACAAATGTCAGTGTCAACAGGAGTGATTTTAATGCTGATTTATTTGGTTGTTTGTTTTTGAATGGTAGTAGTTGATTTTACATTGGGTCCCTGTGCTTTCCAGTTCTTGATCATCCCCAGCATGAACAAAATGGAGTATGGGTTCTAGCTCCTGAAGTGGGCCTTAATTCAAACCAGATGTTGGTTGGTATTCCCATAAGCTTTTTCTACCAGTGCAATAACATATCTTGTAGGTTGAACACAAATGTAGATCAAATCTGTGTGGCTGGGTTGCTGTCTATGTTTTAACTATAGTAATCTGCCAAATAATAAACATATTAGAATTCATTCAAACCAAAGGCTCTATGCAAGCACCAGCTTGATTTCTCTCTATATAAAGAGTTATGTAGGTGTTGCTTTCAGAAATGGGGATTTGTCATCAGTTTGTGGGGAACAATCTTTAGTCTTGGCAATACCTTGGTATGTTTGGCAGTTCTCATTAGACACTTTGGCCAACACATCAATTGGATTTATTCCAATCTCAGTAATGTAAGGTTCTTTTATGATAAGAGATGGCCTTTTGGGGATATGTCTTTTTTTTTAAGATGGAGATTTCACTTAGCTCTTCTTCATATTGGTATATAATTTAAGAAGCTTCTACTGCATTATGTCTCCACAGTACCTTTCAAATGACCTTTAATTTTAGGTATCTCTTCCCTTAATCCATCCCCATCCCCTTCTCCACCCTCTCCACTTGAAGCTCTTCACACAGCCATCCATGGCTCTCTATCCTGTTTATCTTATATAGATTTTTCTGATCCCTCATAGTAAATTACTCTATATCTAAACTCTTTGTACTATAGCATGTTTATCATTGACATAAAATCCATATCCACACATAAGTGAATAATGCCATAATGTTTTCCCAGGTCTCAGTTACCTTACTCAGGATGATTCTTTTATAATTTTCATCACTTTACCTATAAATTTTATTTATTCAACATCCCAGTAATAATAATCTATGGTATAAATTTTCTTCATCCAGTCCTTTGTTGAAGGAGATCTAGGTGCTTTCAATTACTGGCTACTCTGACTAAAACAGCAATAAACATGATTGATCAAGTGTCTCTGTGGTATGAGAGAGTATCCGTGGAGCAAAAATCCAAGGACCATATAGTTGGATCTTGAAACAGATTGATTCCAATCTTCCTGAGGTGACTTATATGATTTCTATAGTGACTGTAGAAGTATGTCCTCTTACCAATATTAAATGATTGGTCCCCTTATTCCTCATCCTTATTATCACAAACTTTCAATTGTTTTATTGAGTTTAAACCATTCTGATGTGTGTAAGATAAAAATCTAATAGTTTTGAATTGCATCTCCATGACTAAATCTTTGAACACTTTGTGTTTCTAAGAACTTTAAATTTTCTCTTTTGAGAATTCTGCTTAGATATTGCTTCATTTTTAGTTAGGTTATTTAAAATGATCCACAAATAGTGTGGTGCTCCCTGCAAGACACTGAATTAGACAGAAACCACATCCAATAACCTATTTTCACAGAGAGATCCTTTTTTTATTGATTTTTATTGAGCTCTACATTTTTCTATGCTCCTCTTCTTGCCTCTCCCCTCTCCTTTAACCCTCCTCGAAGGTCCCCATGCTCCCAATTTACTCAGAATATCTTGTCTTTTTCTACTTCCCATGTAGGTTAGATCTATGTATGTCTCTCTTAGTGTCCTCATTGTTGTCTAAGTTCTCTGGGATTGTGATTTGTAGGATGGTTTACTTTGATTTATGTTTAAAAACCACTTATGAGTGAGTACATATGACAATTGTCTTTCTGTGTCTAGGTTACCTCACTCAAAATAATGTTTTCTAGCTCCATCAATTTTCCTGCAGAATTGAAAATGTTGTTATTTTTCTGCTGTGTAGTCATTTCTCTGATCCATTCTTCAGTAGAGGGGTGTTTAGTTTGTTTCCAGGTTCTGGCTGTGACAAACAATGCTGCTATGAACATAGTTGAGTACATGTCCTTGTGGCACTATTGAACATCCTTTGGACATATATACAAAAGTGGTATTACTGAGTCTTGAGGAAAGGTCTTTCCTCATTTTCTGAGAAATCGCCACACTGACATCCAAAGGAGCTGTACCAGCTTGCATTCTCACCAGCAATTCAGGAGTGTTCCCTTTACCCCACAACCTCTCCAGCATAAGTTGTCATCATTGTTTTTGATCTTGGCCATTCTTACAGATATAGAAGGAATCTCAGAGTTGTTTTGATTGCATGTCTCTGATGACTGATGATATTGAACATTTCCTTAATTTTTCAGCCATTTTAGATTTCTCTATGGAGAGAGGTTGATGATCTTTTTGATGTGTTCTTGGAATTGGTTCAAAAGTATTTAATTGAGTATTATTGAATTTATATTTATAAGGAAAATGATCAGTAATTCTTTTTCTTTGATGAGTGTTTCTGTGATATAGTTTTCAGGGTAACAATGGTCTCATAAATGAATTTGGCAATCTTTCTTCTGTTTCTATTTCATGAAATAATTTGAGGAGTGTTGGTGCTAATTTTTAAGCAGCAAACCCATATTCAATAAGAAATACTGCTTCAGAATAAATAACTACACTCTCACATATTGATCACAGGAGTCTTTAATACTTGCTAATAGAGTAATCCAGACAAATACTAAATAGAAAAATTTTGGAGCCATCTGAAATTATAAACCAAAGAGAAATAATAGATATCTGCACAATATTTCACCCAAAACAATGGAATATAACTTTCTCTCTTCACCTCATGGGAGTTTTTTTCCAAATTGATCACATACTCACATCAACAGACACAAGAAAATTGAAATAGCACCCTACATATTCTCAGACTCCAAGAAATTAACAGCGAGATATCAATCCAAACACAGACAATAGAAAGCTTAGAAACTCATGGAACCTGAACAACTCTTTGTTGGAAGAAAAATGGGCAAAGACAAAAATAAAGAAAAATATTAAAGACTTCCTAGAATTGAATGAAAATAAACATGTGCCATACCTAAACTTATAGAACAACATAAAAATGATTTTATGAGGCAAATTCATAGCTTCAAGTGCCTACACTAATAAACAAGCAAGTAAAAAAATAAATAATTAAAAAAACAAATGAAAGATATCTAATTCTAGCAACTTAATAGCACACTTGAAAGCTATAGAACAAAAGGCCAAAATCACACCTAAGGGAATTAGACATGGTGAAATAATCAAAGTCAGGGCGGAAATCAATTAAATAAAGGAATTTAAATAACCCTAACCCCCCTAGTAAAATAGAAGCATTAATTAAAAGTCTTCAAGGAGAAAAAAAAAAAGCCAGGGCAATATGGTTTTAGTGCAAAATTCTACCAGAGTTTGAAAGAAGAGTTAATGTCACAGTTACCTTGGTACTCAAACACATTAAGACTCAACAAAGAAAGAGCTATGTTAACCTTCTTAAATAACTCACCTGTGTGTCTGTATTCTCAATGTCTTCAATTTTCAGTAATCATCCAATTTCCAGTCCAAATTATATTATGTTTCATTTGAAATTACCACCCAAAACAAAAACAGACAAACAAGCAAAAATCACCTTATTTTTCAGTGTTGCATTTTACTCACTTCCTAGGCTATTCTTTTGCAAAAATTTTTAGACTTATAGTACAGATGAAATCAAAAGTGTTTGGTGAAAAAATATTGGCTAGAAGATGTGAAGTTACTATGTATATCAGTGGCTGATGTCCACCATACAAGTTGCCAGGATACAGGTCATGCCATATAAGGCCAGCTCAGTCAAAAGTGCTTTATAGTCTATATGATTCTCCTTACATCTATTCATGTATAAAAAATTTATTCAAATGTGGGTCTCTGACTCCATCCTCATCCATCATGTGAAATCTCTATGGTGACGATCAAGACATTTAACAATGTAACCATGGGACAAGGTCAGTTCAGGCACCCTCTCCTCTGCTGCCCAAATACCTACCTGAGGACATCTCTGGGAACACCTGGGATCCCGTCTAGAGACAAGTCTCTTGCCAATCTTAAAATGACTCCCTTAGTGTAGATATCTTATTCCCTTCACGTTTGCATCAGAGCAAGGGACTGAGCTACCAGGGTCCAGTGGAGGGGCAGAAGGAGGGAGAGGATGAGCAGGAAGGTCAGAACCATGAGGGACTGGCTCACCAACTGAGACGGTGTGCTTGACCTATTGGGAGCTCATCAAATCCAACTGGACCAGGACTGAATGAGCATATGACCAAATTGGACTCTCTGAATGTGGCTGCCAATGGGGATTGACCGAGAAGCCCATGATAATGGCACAGGGACCTATCTATCTCTTCTGCATGTATTGGCCTTTTGGGAGGGCATTGGGCTTCCCACAGGGCAGGGTATCCTGCCCCATCTTAAGGAAGCAAGGGGACGATGGTGGGGTAGTGGGGGAGTGGGAGGGCCTGGGACAAGGGGAGTAAATGTGAATTTTTCTTTTAACAATAAAAGATAAAAAAAGGAGGAAAAAATTTTTAAATATTTGTTCAAGAAGACAACTACTGTTCTATTATTCAAAACATGAATTTGAGGGTCAAAAATTATATCAGATCTAACTGCCATGTTTAATAGATTTTTAAATAGTGCCACATACTTATTTATAAAGTTTTATAATATTTAAATGGATAAAATGTTTCTTTGTTGACTATAAGAGTCCACATTAAATGTTCTGAGTATCACCAACATAACCTAACTTTTACATTGTAAATTTAATGATACTTTCTTTAAATTTTAGGTAATACATCATGTCAGACTACAACAGTGACCATGATTATGAATAATTTCTTACCATCCCTAAAGTAGTACATGAGAGTGTTACTGAGTCATAATCGTAGACTTTATCACAATAAGCATTAAAGTAAAACATATAAACTCAAATACAACTTAGTTCTCTTTCTAAAGCATTGAATAAGAAACAGACATATGGCATGTTTCTCGGAAACTGCTTGTGGGAGTGTGAATTGGAATATGCCCTTTTGGGATGCAATTTGGCATTTACTACTAAGGATACATATTTTTATACCCAGAATCTGTGAATTCTACTCTTATCTATACTATAAAGAAAAATGAACAACTTTTCAAAGAAATATATAAAATTTTAAGTATCAGCATTATTATAACCCTAATTTATAAATAAACAAAAGATCTCTTTAGAGGAATTAAAAAAAACCAAATAGCAAAGAAACAAACAGGAAACAGACCATTGAGGTATTGAAGTTATATTTTTCCATCAATGTGAAAAATTACAAGAGAGGACAATTTTAAACACGGTAAGATTCACCGACTTATGATTTCAAAGGCCTCACATGCACAATGGGTTGTCCAAAGAACACAGGAAGAATATAACATGTGTGGAAATGACTAGGGACCAGGAATAATCTCCACATATATGCCACCGAAGTTATAATGCCTCCATCTATTTCCTATTTCCAAAATTTTTCAAAAGCTTCTATACAGTGTACAAACTCAGGGACCCAGTATCCACTATGTAAACCTATAACACACATTTTATGCACAAATCATAGCACAAACCATACCAGAAAATACTACAGATTAATGGTAACGAAAATACTGATTCAACTATTAAAATAGCATGAATGGTCTTTGTTATTTAGAGTTGCTATAATAGTATGCCAAATACTGGTGTGCTTACAGACAACATAATTATATTTCTCACTGTTATGGATGCTGGGAAATGTATGAAGTATGAAGAGTAATAATAATATATAGGAAGGTCTACAATCTCAATCATAGTTAGCATATTTGGGGGTAGTTAATTTATTGGGGAATATTGTGAAAGACTTTCATGCCCTTCTTATAAAGTTCCAATCCTTCACACACATAAAAGCTTTGTCATCCTTGTGGTACTTCAAAATAGGTGTTGAATGTCTGGTTTCATATAATAGTAAAGAACACTTCTTTCTTCTCCACAAAACTAGTTTTTAGATTCCAACACCCACATTAGAGAACAGACAGTCACTTACAATTCTAGCTTCAGTAGAACAAAATCCTTTTCAGACATCATTAAGCAAGTAAACACATATGTGTTAAGTTTCTCACCTGGTAAGTCTCTCCACCAACGCAATAATCCAATTCAAACCAAATCAGACTGCATTAGAAAAAGCCCAGATTTAATGGATGCCAGTGCTCCTGGGTGGCCCCCCAGGAAAACATGGAGAAAAGAAGAGGAGGACCAGAATAACTATATGTTTGTTCTCTTGGGAGGGGTGTTTAAATAGCATGTGTGAGTGGTCTTGATCCTCTCTGAGGAGGGGTCACAGTTGGCAGGCTTTTGTGGAGGTGGAATTTATACTGAGGCAACTCCCAGGGGAGGGGGTTTGAAATGGAGTTTTCCACTCAAACATTTCAAAATGGATGCCAGGAGCTGGGGTGAAAGCCTCCAGCTAAACATCCCAGACTTGTTGGAAAAAAGGGTACCAGGGAGCTGAGGTTACACTTCCAACCAAACATTCCAGATTCCTTTCCTGGTGTAGCATCCAGGAAAAAGAGATGGAAGGCCTCATCCTGCTCTGTGCGTAGCTTTGCCATAACCAAAGGTAAATCTCCAGGCGGAAGGTCTTCTGCAACCATGTATCTTCTTGGAGGTGCTATAGGATGCTGTAGGAGCTGATATGTCTCTGTGTTAGAAGTTATTTTGTTAAATGCCATACTCTCAGATTTATAAAGGTGAATTGGGTACCATTACCTGTTAGTTATTTTCAAATTAGACAAATAAGTTAAATTTAGTCATGTATCTTACCCAATTAGTTACAGATTATCAATGATAGTAAATGTAAGAAGATTAAAAACAATATTTTAATAAGTTAGAGAATACTAGCACACGTGGGTACTTTTACCCAAGATGGCGTTGAGGTCAAAAGGGAAACTACCCATGTGTTTGTTTTCTTTTAGAGCTATTGTCATTTGGAGTTATAAATTAAAACATACACACAGAGAAATACGAGAAGCATACAAACGAATCTTTGTCTCTTGTAAAGTTATAACTTCCTTTTGTTGTCCTGAGGGAAAACACTTGGAGGGATGACCAAGTGAAGGTTGAAGACTGGAAGCATGCATAGAAACCTTGCTCTGACTGCTACAGGATGTTAGCATTCAGTTGTATGCAGCAGTGTGCTGAGGAGTCATATGACAGCTGAAATGCAGTCATCAGAATGCACAGCTTGACTAGAAGGAGGAACCAGCACAGAAGAAGGCAAACAAACAGGGTTTGAAGTTGAGTGTGTTTCCATGCAGCTATTACCTAGTACAAGCCATATCGTCTTTCCACTTTTGTTTCATCACATGGTCATATTTATCATACTCTGAGGGAAACCGTACCAAGTACAAATGGAAATTGATTATTAATTGAAGCATCATACAATAATACATCACATGAAGTTCTTTACCACAGGGGAAAATAATAATCTATTTGTAGAAAAGGTTCTACTTTTGCAAGTCAATAGTTTGAAATAATAGAATTGATGTCAGTTTAAACATATAATTGTCCTCATAACCAATATTTCACTTCAAAAATGTTGAATTATGGCCATCTTGTCCAGTCTTGTTTCATGTATTTTAATTTTTATTTGTGTATAGAATTATCAAAAAACAAAGAAATAAAATGAAAATATATTTTCTTAAGCTGCTGTGTACCAAAGTATTTTAAACTGGGTTATTAAATGCTTTCTAGAATAGGAAAATCTAAAGTTGTTCCTGAAAACTATTTTGTTTTCAAGGCCTCACTACCTTGAAAGAAAAGATAGTGACTTTGTGCATTATATCACAGTCCACCCCAAAGTCTTAGGAAATAGAAGCAGTGCATCCATTATCCTTGCCATAATGTTCCAATTTAACATTGATGTCCTCTTTTTCATTTCTCATGTTCATATAAGACTAGTTCTCTAATGCCATATTCTGAGTCTTAATCAGAATTAGCTTTAATAATTTCTTACATTATCCTACCTCTGCCAAAACCTACTTCCCCAAATGTCTCAAATTTCTGCAGGTGTTCAATTCAAAGCTGGTTCAACATTTACAGGTATATTTAAAAAAATGACTTACTCCTATGACTCAAGGTCATGCTTATATACTGGTTTTCAATTTCATAATAAAATATCTGAAGTATACTAATTTTGTAAAGAAAAGTATACTAATTTTATAAAGAAAAGAAGTTCATATGACTTCAAATTTTCAGTTCTTAAGAGCGCTGTACTTTGGCTATGGTTGCAAGAAAAAGGGACAAGCAATGCCTTCAGGAAACAGGAAAGCTATACAAAAGCTTCTCGGTTTCAGGAGGTCTCATTTATTAATTGTTTCTCTCTGTGTCTGTGCTACTGGGGTTATATTTAGGAAGTGGTCTCCTGTACTTCTTGCTTTCTCTTCTATGAGGTTCAGTGTGGTTGGTTGTAGGCAGAGACCACTCTAGGGATGCAGCGTGTTTATAGTACCAGTAAGCAATTTGTAACATGCTGCTCACAGACCACATTTAAATGTTTGGCCTCCTTCAAGAGCCAGAACTGTTGGTGCAATTACCATGAATCTGGAAAAGGCCTTTTTAAAACACACATTGTTATAAAAAATTAAAAATGCTGCAGGACCCCCGGAAGCAGTAGGCAGCAGAGACGCTGTAGGTTCCCAAGCAGTGGTAGCAGGCCATGTGGCGGCAGGCAGCAGGCCCTGAGAGCAGCCAGTCCCAGGCAGAGATGGCTGCCAGTCCCCAAGCGGTGGCTGGTCCCAGGCAGGGAGACAAGTGGCGGGCAGGAGTCAGAGACATGGATAGGCACGCCATGCAGAGTAAAGTTAAACGTTTATTAGGGTTATGGAGGAGAAAGGGGAGAAGAAGAGAGACAGAGAGAGAGAAGGAAAAGAGAGGAGACAGAGAGAGACACAGACAGAAGTGGGGGAAAGGGGAGAAGATGGGGAGAGAGACAGAACCTGCCTCTCCCCATAGGAAAACAGAAAAGAGATCAGCCTGCCTCAGCAGATGGGGGAGGGACTGGGTGTGTCTTTTCTCTTAAAGCGCCAGAACCATAACACACATAGCTGCTTTTTTTTTTTTTTTTTGCTGCTAATGCCTATTAAGGAAGACTTCTCTCAAAGGAGCCACAGTGCCCCTGCTCACTGCCATCAAACAGAGCCCATCTGAAAAAAAAAAAATGTGACAACCAAGAAGTTCTCTAAACTCTGTTTTTGTGTGCATGTGTCTAGAATTCTTTTTCAAGCTCTCTCAGGTTTTATGTGGATGTAGTGAGACAAAATTGTTGTGCCATTCTGTAGGCGGAGACCCACACCCAAATTAATAATGTAGAAACTATAGTAAATGCAACACTGCCTGGCCAATGACTCTAGCATATTTCTAGCTAGCTCTTACATCTTGAAGTAGCCCATTTTTAATATTCTATATTTTACCATGAGGTTCGTGGTTTACTAGTAAGGTTCTGGCTGGCAGCTTGTGTTTTTTTTTTTTCCTTCAGTGGCTATATGGAATCCCTTTGGCTCTGCCTACTCTCTCTATATGTAACTTCCAGTATGGCTATATTCTGTTCTACTATAGGCTGAAGAAGCTTCTTTATTAACTAGTGATAATATGACAGAGGAGAATCTCACATCAGTTGGTTTCATGTTGAGGTCTTTGATTCATTTGGATTTAAGTTTTGTTAATGTTGATAGATATGTATCTATTTTCATTCTTCTACATGTTGATTTCCAGTTATGCCAGCACCATTTTTTGACTATGCCTCTTTTTTTCCAAATATATATATAATATATATTTCCAAATATATATATATTATATATATATAATTTGCTTTTTTCTTATAAATCAGTTGTTTGTAGTGTAAGGACATGAAAAAATTTTAAAACTTTTCAAGTTTTAAAATTTACTGGGTTCAAGTAAAACCCAAAAAATGTCCCAAGATATTTCTAGCAGCTAGCTACCTGTCAATACCCAGCTTTGTGGTCTCTAGCAGGGAACAAACAGAAGCAGAAGTAATGCTTGGGAAAGGGCAGGAGCATGTACAGAAGCAGAAATAGCTGCTTAAAGGAAGAAGAGGATATGCAGACATAGTCCACACCCTTCATTTAGCAAGACCAACTCCCTTGACCCAAAATTAACCCAGCTGGCGTTTTTTGCATACACACACACACACACACACACACACACACGTTAGCACCAAATGAGGAACAGGTGCTCTCCCTACTCTGTTGTGTGTTGAGCTCCCAGCCTGGCTTGGACTTTGCATACTGAATAAACCTTGCTTTTGTATTCTGGACCTGACTGGATTCTGACGATCTCTCTGGGGGTCTCAACTTGGGCACAATAGTAGGTGTGTGAATTGATATTCAGGTCTTCAATTCAGTTCCATTGGCCCTCCTGTCTGATTTTCTGCCAATACCAGGCTGTTTTCAGTACCGTACATCTGTAGTAAACCTTAAAAACAGGGATTGTAATGCTTCCAGAAATTCCTTTATTGTACAGAACTGTTTTGGATATCCTGAGATTTTGGCTTTTCATTATGAAATTGATTATTGTTCTTTCAAAGTCTGCGGGAAAATTTGCTAAAATTTTGATGGGCATTGCATTGAATCTGTAGATTGCTTTTGGTAAGATGGCCATTTTTACAATATTAATTCTACCTTCCCAAGAGCATGGGAAATCTTCAGTTTCTTTCTTCAAAGATTTAAAGTTCTTGTCATATAGGTCTTACACTTGTTTAGTTAGAGTTACTCCAAGATATTTTGGGTTTTTTGTGGCTATCATAAAGGGTGATGTTTCTCTGATTTCATTTTCAGCTCATTTATTACATGTATAAAGGAGACTTACTGATTTTCTTTTGTGTTAAACTTGTATCCTACTACATTACTGAAGGTGTTCATGAGCTGTAGAAGTTTCTTGGTATAATTTTTGTGGTCATTTATGTAAACTATCATATCATAATTAGATAGTGAGTGTCTGACATCTTTTTTTGATTTGTATCCTCTAGGTCTCCTTTTCTTGCCTTATTGACAAAACAGCAGCCTACAGAATGGGAAAATATCTTCACCAAACCCATATTGGACATAGGGCTGATTTCCAAAATATACAAAGAATTTTAAAAAATGGTCATCAAAAGAACAAATAATTCAAAAACATCGGGGGTACAGACCTTACGAGAGAACTCTCAATAAATAAACTAAAATGTCTGATATATACTTAAGGAAATGCTCAAAGTCCTTAGCCATCAGAGAAATGCAAATAAAAACAACTCAGAGGTTCCACCTTACATCTGTCAGAATGGCCAAGATTAAAAACACTGATGTCAGCTTATGACAGAGAGGATGTGGGGTAAAAGGAACCCTTCTACATTGCTAGTGGGAGTGCAAACTTGTATAACAGCTTTGAAAATCAGTATGGTGATTTCTAAGAAATTTAGGAACAACCAACAACAAGAGCCAGGAATATCATTTTTGGGTATGTACCTAAAGGATGCTCAGTGTACCAAAGGACATGAGCTCAACTACATAGCAGTATTATTTGTCATAGTCAGAACCTGGAAACAACCTAAATGTTCCTCAACCAAAGAATGGATAAAGATGTGGTACATTTACACAATGGAGCACTACAAAGCAGAAAAAAACAATGCCATCTTGAATTTTGCAGGCAAATGGATGGATTTAGAAAACATTCTATTGAGTGAAGTAACCCAGACCCAGGAAGACAAATATAATACATACTCACTCATAAGTTGTTTTGAGACATAAAAAAAACAGTTTACAGTTCACAATCTCAGAGAATCTAGACAACAAAGAGGACCCTAAATGAGTCATATATGGAACTAATCTACATGGAAAGCAGGAAAAGACAAGATCTCCTGAGTAAATTGGGAACATGTGGATAATGAAAGAAAGTAGAAGGGGAGGGGAGGAATGGAGAAGAGAAAAGAAAAATACATAGCTCAATGAAAACAATAAAAAATAGATACAAGAAATCATTGAATGATCTAAGTACTGTATTTATAATTTTATAGCATTTTTTTGTTATTTAAACACATTTCAAAAGATCAAATATTCTCTATATGGTAACACCAAAGAGCAAAGTCATTTTCAATAGGTTCATAAGTATGATGAAATAATTTATTTATATCCTTCTTCAGAGTCTAGAACATTATCTAGTAAGTAATAGACTTTAAGATTTATCAGTTGAATGATTATAGTTGAGGTAGTGAAGGATGGTTATCAGCAAGATATACACACGTCTTTTATCTTTCTGAGAGATTGAAAATTGAGAACCACTGTTTACAACTTCATTTTCCCTATAATTTTTTGATATTAATATATTTACATCACTTCTACTTTTCTCTTCATCTCTTCAACCATTCGCATGTTCATAACTACCATGATCTCTTTCAAATTTTTGGTTATATTTCTTTAATTGTGTTATTGGTGGTGGTGGTGGTATGTTGCTAAAATACTAAATATAAATACATCCTGAAATTTCTTAAATCAACTGTAACTAGGTGACTTCTCAGGAGTTAGGAGTAGGCCTCCTATACTAGGTTGTAAGAAAACAATTTCATATCTTTACAATAATTTTTCCAATATGTTTATGAATATTTTTGCTAACAATCATCAGTCTTTGTAGTATATTTCATACTGAAATAAAATTATTTTTCTGTTTGTAAATATATATATTAGAGGTTCCAATTAATTAGACTGTTAATATGTACTACATTTCTAGAGAGGTAATAGAGGAAAAACAGTTTTTGGAAAATCTCCCTTTCCACCTCCAGCAATCTTCCATGATATACTCAGAACAAAGATAAGCAGTCACACAATGATATTGTACATAAGGTACCATTTAGGAGGCACTCCTTGTAGATTACCATAGCACCTTTCATTGATTATGTCCTTCTTTAATATTTCTACATGAAGAAGCATTAAATAAGTCTTATTCAATCCACAAATGTGCATTCATTTTACTGTGTTCTGTGGGCTCTATTACCACTTAGTCTAGCTATGCATACTTTTATATAGATTCTTGAGTAGTTTCCCAGCCTGCTTTTCCCATGAGTGATGTCTTGAGAATATAAGTATGTCACTGCTTCCAGAAATCATCTTGCTAGTGGCAACATATAAATATACATGCTAGTAAAACAGCTCTTAATTATAACCAGAAATAGAGCTTTCCATTTAGAGAAACATATTTCTAAACAGATTTTGAAAAATTTATTGAAACATGAACAAATAGATTTTGCAACCTCTGGAGCATTTCAGTGTTTTTAATTTCTTTTATATCTTTAGCCATTCTTCTATCATTTAGAGGAAGAAGACCAGATCTAATGATCCTGTAACAGCAGTGTATACTTTGGAAACTGGAATCACTAACTACTTTTAACTGCTAAAATTTTTGTTGTTAGGTAATCTCAGATGATAAAGGCCTTGGAAGCTTAAGATCCCTATAATTAAAAGCTTGATAAAACTCTGGGACTTCCAAAAAAAACAAAACAAAAGAGTTAATTAGTGATTATCCTAACAGGTTAGTTAACACCCTTGTCTGGACATAACTTCTGCGTACCCTGGCATGAGAGAAGGAAGGGTACCTGGTTTGTGGAGTCTGCCTGCCAAGCTGTGATTCCTCCATTCTTCTTCTGGACCAAGCAAGGGAAAAATAAAATGTGGGATCTCTACAATAAGGTATGTGATCTCTTTGTTATGACTTTTATGTCAACCTGGTCCATTATGCATTTCCTTCCATATCACAATGTCAGCATCAGATTATAACGTCTATAATATAGGAACACGTCTTCAAAATTTCTGAATTCCTCCCCCTCTCTCTGTGATTTCCGGTACGAGTTATTTGGAATCAATGATGAGCATCTCCATGCTGGAGCTAATAGTTTTAGTCAAAGCTAAGTTAATATTCCAATTCTGCCCCATGAGTCCTTTCAAGTCTCTTTATACCCATCACTTTTCAAGATATTTATGTACAGACAAATACTGAAGTTAACAACTAAGTTTTCAGTTTCCCTTTTTTATGCACCTTCTAACCCACAACTTCTGTTCCTTAGAAATGCCCAAGGCATTCAAAATGAAAAAGACATTGACTTGGTACTTTCTATATAAATACTTATCTAGGGAAATGAATAAGTAGCAGATGTCATTTTTCAAACCCTCAAGTTTTTATTTTGGCAAGGTATCATGCAAGTGCTTTGTAGTAGCAATATTGAGTACTTTAGCACTATTATTTTTTCCTTAGAGAAAATGTGTTATCTTTAATTTCTTCAAAACTGTAAAGTTTCATTTCAGCTATCTAGCTTGTCAAGGTCAGTTATTTGATAAGTAGGAATCATTTCATCCTTAAAAAAAATCTTGCTTTTAATAAATAATTCCCAGGTAATAATTGGTACTTCCAGCGATTTATAAAGACAGTCTGAGTGTAGGGTCAAACTAACCCTTCATTAAATCAAAGCAGTGAACCAGATGCTTAGAATAAAGATGATAATTAATCCATGGCCTTGTAAAAGAACAAAGACTCATTTGAATAAGGCATTTATATGCTGAAGTAATTTCTTTTGTTCTTGTTTTGTTTAGTATCTAATGGTAATTGAATTCATTAGAGATTTGTACCTTCAGTAGATAACATTTATTGTGTGGAAGCATATCAGCATTTGAGAATGTCTTCCTGCATGTAACAGGAGCATCAATTTACTTGAAAAATTGAGATGAGGCTTATCTAAAATGAAATCATATTAAAAGTTGGTGCTAAATTCTACATTGTTTTTGTAGATTTGTTTTTATAGAGGCAGTCATTAAAAAATATTTCTTTAGAAAGACAATAAACAAGACAATCCATCAAACTTGGATAAATGTAAGTAGGTTCAAAAACAAAATTTCATTCACTGATTATGGCTCTTAATAAAAATTTTTAAAATTTTCCCCGTTGTAATAAAAAGAAAAATGTGTTTCCGACTGTAGACCATGCTTTTTTAAATATTTAATTTTTAATATCTTATTTTTATATAAATATATTTACCAGTGTTACAGAATATGCACATGAATGCAGGTGCTCATAGAAGCTAGAGGCCTTAATTATATATGGAACGAGTTACAGGTGGTTTTGAGTTACTAGATACGGTTGTTCAACCTAAACTTTAGGGTGAGAGAAGTTCATGTTCTTTATCTCTGAACTATCTCTATAGTGTATAAGCCCCTCTAGGTCTCAACAAAGACACTTGCAGTTCTATTTACATGATTTCACTCTTGCTACACACAAGAAAGAAAAATACCAGAAGATGAAATCAAAATGTTTTCAAAAAGACAAAGCAAACCATGGTTTTCTTGTGGAACTAAAGCCACATAAATCAAACAACAACAACAAAAAACTAAAACTCACCTAGAAACAGAGCTTTAGGGGCTGAAAGGAATGGCACAGGGATTAGGAGGAGGACCCGTTTCTGCAGAGGACCTGAGTTTATATCCCATATGTTCTCTGGGTCTCCGGTTACAGGGTACCTGATGCCCTTGTCTAGCCTCTGGAACCAATAGGCATTTATTTAGTGCATACATATACGCGCAGAAAATGCTCCTGTACATTCGGGCGCAGGGCCCTGCCCGGGTACTGGATTTTTTCCCAGCCCAGCCCAGCTCCCTCTTCCAGCTGCGGGGTCCTAGGACCTCACAAAGCAGCAGGCTCCAGGGCTAAGGCTCTGGGGTTCTGGGAGTGAGTGCAGGGAAGCAGGGGTTATTTGTGCCACAGTGCTACCTCCACCACCTGCACTTTTGGCTCTGTGGTCCTGGAGCATCAGGGGGCCCTGATGTAGTCCCAGCAGAAACATCTGGAAGGGTAAGTCAGTCCCCACCCAGGGCCCGCCCAGACTGGAAAGGGGTGCAGGGACACTCTATTCCTCTAAACTCTCTGGTCATTCAGGCGCAGGGCCCTGCCCGGGTACTGGATCTTTTCCCAGCCCAGCCCAGCTCACCCTTCCAGTTGCGGGGTCCTAGGACCTCACAAAGCAGCAGGCTCCAGTGCTAAGGTTCTCGGGACCGGGGAGTGAGAGAGGGAAGCAGGGGTTATTTGTCCCAGGGAGCTCCATCCACCAAGCCAGAGCTCCATCCACCAAGCCCGCACCTTTGCCACTGAGATCCTGGAGCCTCAGGTGGCCCTGATCTAGTCCCAGCAGAAACATCTGGAGGT
>JAQHUG010000242.1:3203965-3213993 GCA_028555095.1 Dicrostonyx torquatus
ATAGTTAAAAAATTATTATATGATATATGCCTTGGATTTATAATCAAGGTAAAGCAGAATGCAATATATTATTATATTCCATGGTATTTATTCACTACCAATATAAAAAATTATCCAAATATCAAAAATTAATTTATCAAAAGGAATTTTTTACATAAATTATTAAATATACATTAAATTGATCTTTCCAAGATTTAACAACTTTCCCCCACAAAAGAGAAGAAATTAAAGTCTATGCTCAGTTGAAATAAAACACATGTGTGGTGGAAGAGGACAGACATTCTACTCCCGGACACATTACTCATAGACTTATCCTGGAATCTAGGTTGCTGGGTTTTTTTAGATTATTTTACACATTTGAAAACATAAATATTATAAATATAACACAACATAAATGTTCACCTAATGTGTATACACAATGTCCCCCTAGTTAGATTTTAAAAGTGGAAGTTTCTAACTAAAGTTCCAATTGTGGTGTGAGAATAGTAGGAATCAGATTTTCTAATGGGATAAAAGTTATTTACATCTCAACAGGAGAAACATGATATTTGATATACTGTAAAAGTAAACAAAAAGGCACTAGGAGGAAAAAAATATTAACATCAAATGTCTTTTACTTGAAAAAACTGTATATGTAAAATGTTGCATATTTTTCTTTTCAGAAACTTCTTTTTGACTTATTTCTCTCATAGTTTTCCTTACAGGCAGATTTAAAGTCCTAGAGAATTACTGTGATAAATGATATAATATGTGTCATCTATGTCACTACACATCTACTTGAACACATTAAAGTGAAGAAATTTATATCCAAGAGACTAGGGTATATAAATTTGAAAATAGTGTTTAAATATTATAGTTTTGTTTTTCTGCATAATTTAAAAACATAATTATCCTTTTAATTAAAAATTTATTTGATACTGAAATAATACCTTACATAGTGATCCAAAATTTTTTACTGTATCACTTTAGGGTAAAGTTCAGGGCAGATTAAATGTATTCTTAAATTGTGTGATTCCTATTCCACTTACTAAAGATACATAAGGAAACATGAGAAATAAAGAGGAAAAGACCCCAAAAATGTAAACTTCTGTATAAATTACTTGGCATGCAGCTTTTGTTGGATATTTAGTGTTTGTAGAGAAGAATCTTGCTCATACATCTGTCTTCTTGCCTTCCCTTTGGAATAAGTGGAGCAGATGGGGACAGCGAGACAATATCAAGACAATTCTTTATCTTAACTGGGAATTGCCTAAATATTTAGGATCTTGGCAGAAGTAACAGCGGCCGTCATATGCCATACTGAGAGTGGTAGCCTGGCAACCTTACTGTCCACAGAAGAAGGATATATCTTATATCTATGCATTTCTTTGTTTTGTTTTGTACACAAAAATTGCAAAATACAAGCCTATATGAGAGTGTATGTATATGTGAGTGTGTGTGTGTATACATTTTAAACTGCATATATTTGCTTATTTTACAGTTTTCCCAGTTAGCATGTCATGTCTACTGTCTATACATAATTCTACAGTGTTAATATTTCATTTTACTAGTAAGTGACTTTGGGTTTCCTAACCATGAAAAGGATTATCTGTCATTTAATCCATATAGTTAAGACTCAGAAACAGAGCAGAAGTAGGGTTCAAAACACTGGGCCAACAGATGATTTATTGATTTATTCTGCACAAGACTGGAGTGTGTTACCCCATAAACATTCTTAATAATAACATTATCTATTGGAACTGGAACTCTTAAAAAGGAAAGCATTTAATTAGGACTGGCTTGTAGTTCAGAGGTTTAGTCCATTATCACCAGAGCAATATACTTTAAAATATTTGTACCTCATGTCAAGACAAGTCTAAGAACATCATACACACAAACAAACACAATACACATACACATTTACAATTAGAAAAATACTAAATATATTACTTAAATGACTTCATAAAATTTGCTATGCCTGTATTTATCTGAAAAATAATGTTGATATTTGTTACATATTGGTTAAGTACATTCAAAAAAAAGAATGTAATATTGATAAGTAGTGAGTCTACTTAAGAATCTTGTCAGTATTATCTCATACCTTTCACTAAGATTAAATAATCTGGAAGCAGCCTGCTTTTGGCCTGCAGCCCACAGTCAGCTAAAGGGATAGAATACAGATGTTCACCTACATCTCTTTTGTAATACTGAACAACACTCATCCCTAAAGACATGCACAGCACATATATCTCTGTGCCTATAATTTGGGAGTCAGGGGTCTCTTGAGAACATGCTTTATCTTTATAAGGTGTGTTAGTTCATCTTCTCCTCCCTCCCCCGCATATTACCTTGTAACAGAGACCCATACATAATGGACAACACACTGATTTAGCATCTCAGGAATCTTGAACACTAGCCTAGGTCCACAATTTTTATTAAATCCTAGTGGTTAGAACTTTAAACACCCCTTTTTATTCAAGCATGCATTCCTTTTGAAAAGTCAAACTACACTCTTTTGTGTTTTTAAAGTATTGTAATTTCCTGATATGAAGGGATACTTTAATGAGTACAGAAATGAATAAACCATTGACTTTTTCCTCATGACACTAGGTATAATAGTTGGTTACATAACTAGTACATAAAAATTAAGAGAAATAAGCAGATGTAGTTCATCCAAATGAAAGTCTATTTAATTAAAATGCCACGAAGATATTTATGATAAACTCTCACAGAGCAATGTGCTCACACTGCCTTTGCTAATCCTCTCAGTTTAGCAACATCTGCATGGAAATGGTACGCCAGGAGATGTGTTTTACTCTTGTCTCTCACTTTCAAGTGTTCATTCACGGTTTGTAGAACTACTCTAGAGTTCAAGTTCTCTTCTGTGGAAATGAGAATGCAAACCATTTCACAGATATCAAGTCTGGCATCAATGTTACTTTTAAAACCCTCATGATTCATTAAAACCCTTCATTGTCACCGCATACCAAATCTCTATTAAGTGCTTAAGAGCCACCAAAGTACTTAACATCAAGTACCCCTACACCATTCACTGGAAGCACTCGTATTGTGAAGTGTATGCACTCGTATAATAAAAGCCAAATGTACTATGTTTTCAATAATTACAATACACGCACTTAACACAGATCCCTGTTGTCAGATTTAGTTAAGCACTACCAATTTTTGAATAAGCACTTAACATCTATACTCGTGTTTTGGATGCAGAACTTACAAATCAGCTTTTGTTGGGGAAAAACTAAAAATGAAACACAATAAAATGTAGTAAAAATGGAATAACATGGGAAATAATTGTTCTCTTAGATATTGGAAGGAATGCTCTGTGGGAAGTAGCTTGGTGGTTGTATAATATTAACTACTTTGTGGAATGATTGAACTAAAAAGGATCTTAGGAAAACATGGTGACACAAAATCATCACTGAGATACAATACAAAAAAAAGTTGCATTAATTGTACTGCAAGCAAGAGTTAACAAATTGTGTCAAAATGTTAAAATATACTTAAATAAACAAAAACATTCATGAGAAATAGTCAGCTAATCCACCTATGCAGGCTTTGCAGTTCCTGGATTTGCTGATTTTACTTTTTAATTTTTTTTGAAACTACAGAGAAGTCTAATAGGAGAAAACTTAAATGATGAGTCAGTACATGTCCACCATCAGTAGAGATGCTCCAGTGTCCTTCCAAAAAATCAGAATGAACTAAGAAAATGTAGCATTTTGATTTTGATTTTTTTCTGTTTTGCATACGAAGAGCTCTAGTGAGTTTTGTCATCTGCCATTGATTCACAGGGATTCTCCCTTTAAATAACTACCACTTGTAACTTACGTGGTTCTTCTAATGGAAAATACCATGCTGACTTTTTAATGCAATTCAGGGTCATCGATTACTTGTTCTTTTGGTTTTTATTTGAACTGTCATGAAACTCCCCTGTGCACTCCTCAATGAGGACTCCAAAACTATTTTTTAATTTATAGTACAGGAATTATGATGTTTATTAAAGTTTTTATCCATTATTATTGTCCAAACCTGGGAATGTAGAATAATGTATAACAACATTTTTTTAACAATGCCTTTTCTTGTCATTTATATTTTAAACTTAAATGTAGTTTGAACTGAATGAAATTTGTGTGCATTCATTTTTGTTCCATGATTACAATCCTATAAGTTGGATAATGCCTCTCATAAGAACTTCCTTATTGGATTCTATTCAATCACTAAGATTGCTATGCTTCTACACTATAAGCAACTGTGGCAATTATTCCAGTTTTTATTGAGACAAAGAAGGCCAACATGTTCAAATTAAAATCGCTGCCAGCTTAGAGAAAAGGGATTTTACAGTCAGATAGAAACTCAGTGTGCTGCTGGTTCTTCTCAAAAGCAGCAAATGGTTTGTGTATGTGACAGAATGTAATAAACAGCTCACATCTGTCTCAATGCAGAAACAAGGAAGAATTCACAAGACCATTGATTTTACTAGAGATATTTTGAACTGCTAAATATTAATAATAAAAAGTGCTGAAGAAATCGGTGTTTGCCAGAGATTATTATTAAAGCTATAATAACTGCTTAATTATGCAAGTAAGAAATATCTATTTAAGAGTGGTAAAAGTGTCTTTGGATTGAAATAATTGTCCTTAATTGATTACTGAACATGTCAAATAGGAGGGTGCAAGCATTAATCAATTTGAAAAGGAAAATCAAAAGCTGTCAAACATTGCATGATTTTTTTCATCTCATTTTTTTCAATGTCTATTCTTATTTAATGTACAAGGATTCCTAGGTATTTATTATTTATACAATTATTCACTTGTGCATTATTCCATTGAAGTCAATCTATTTGAGAGGATGATTGGGTTGTGTTGACAATGACAAAGAAGACAATAAAAAGAACTTCCCAGTCAAGATTCTTCATAATTAAAGCTACCTCTCCTACTATTTCATTTTTCTTGACTAGTTTATTTAACATGTGCCACTGTTTGGCTGTATAAGACTTTTTCACTTCTTATTTTTGTTCATACTGAATCCACCTGCCTAGGAAATCTTGCTCCTCAGCTGAACATTCTCATTACAAGATTTGAAACGTTACCATTATATTTAAAAAATAACTCATACAAATTTATCTATCTTTTCTCATATGTCAGGGACAATGTTTTCTGTGCTGCTAGGTAGACATTTTTATTGTGTGAGGCTATTATAAGATTCATCAGACTTTATTATAGCACCATTTGATTTGCCAGTTTCTCTCACTGGTCCAGGCATTTCTCCAGCATAGACACAAAGCAATATCTATCCTTACACTCCATTAGTGCTACACTTGATACACAGCTCGCTCTCAGAGATGCTTGTTGAATGAAGGAATGAATTTTTTATTGCTTAGACATTAAGGTAAATGTATCCATGTAAACTCTACCTTTTATTATTATTTTTATTGTACATCTTGTAGCAACCACAATAGCAATGAAAACAATAGACATTTACTGAAGGCTTATCTGGGTTCAGGCAGTGAGCTAATAGCTTCACATTCATTATTTATCTTATTTAATGCATGCAGCAATCTTCTGAGGTAGGCAAAATTATTATCCACATTTTATGATAAAGGAAATGAAGAGAGATCACACATATAGTAGATGTTAGTGTCAAGATAAAAAGCTCAGCTTTAAATCAAGCCCTTGCACAATTTGAAGATGTACAAAATACCTTCTTACACACAAAATATGCAGGGTAATAGAATGCTTTACTGTTAACAAATGAAACATCTAGGTACACTCTCCCGTTAACTGTAAAAGCAGTTTTTTCTTCATCAGAAAGTTACTAATATTTTGTACTATTTGTATTAGTGCATAATGATTGCTTGGTAAATAAATAATTCAGTGCTTATTAACATACTATTTTATATATAACTAGCTCACACCTCTGTTGTCCTACTTAGCAGATACCTAAATCTTTACCATTTTTTATAATTAATGCACAACAGTTTTCTTCAAATTTTTTTCCACTCATTTTCTTCTATTAAAGCTTATGAAGTTGTTGAATGCTTCATTGAACTGTTGGGTAATATGCCTGTTATTAATCTTTTTTACAAATATTTTTTTGTTAATTATCTGAAACTTTATTTTAAAATTGCAAAACCATAACCCTGAAAGCTATTTTTTAGATGAGTTCTTAATACATGAAGATCCATCTACCTCTGCTTCCATAGTGCTGAGTAAAAGATGCTTACAATGAAGCTTGACTCTTTGTTTTTTTTTTTAATTTGATTTAAGACAAGAAATATCTGCTAGCATCTAGAATGAAACTCACCAAGTACATCAGCCTGGTTTAGACTCATAGCCACCTGCCTGCCTCTGCTACTGAGTTCTGGATTAAAGGTGTGTGCCAAGTTTACCTAGCCCCAATTTATTCTTCACACAGATATTCTCTTGAAAATAGTTACGCTGTCCTAAAAGCCTATTTTCTTCTCATAAGTATAGATGTAAGTAAATCTGATACAATTTTCCGGTATTTAATCAACAGAAAAGATAAAGAGCATAAACTGTTGATGCTTCTTTGTCTTCTTTTATTAAAAACATGAAACTTATTACTGTGTATCTCTCCCATATTTAGTCAATAATAATGAAGGAACTTAGTTAGAAGATAATAGAATGTTACTAAAAAAGGTTAGTTTTATATTTTCTCATTGACATTCTATTTTTATGAAAATTTCATAGACAACATCACATTAATTGAGGCGAAGTTGAAATCATTTACTCTGAGTTCATAAGCAAGGTGAGTGGCAATCTTACATGCTCAGTTTTAGCCAAAGGGATAAAGCAAGAGAACGAATTTAAAAAAGAAAATAACAAGGACTTTAGATTATCTTTGTTTGCTCTTGACATGATTCTATAGATAAATGTCTAAGAGAAAAGTAGAGGGTAGAATTCAAAGCAAAGCTGCCTCCTTTTCAACAATAGTAAATTCAGTGTGAAAGAAATCATGAAAACAAAGCCTTTCATTATTGTCATGGAAATTACTGAGGAATAAATATAACCAACGTGAAAGAAACCTGCAATGAAAATCACAAAATGTTAAAGAAATAAAGAAAAAAAATGAACTAAGAAACTTCCCAAATTTATGTATCATCAGGATTAATACACCTCACTTCCCAAAGTTGCTGTAGGCACAGCATAATTCCTATTAAAACACTGATAATGTTTTTACGGATATCTAGAAATGAATACTAAAATTTACTTGGAATCATAACATAGTCCAAAAATTTAAGATACCTTTGTGTAAAAATACCCATATTCAAAGCATTAAACATCCTTAAATCATGCTCAGAAACAAGACAAGATGGAGTTAAAACAAAACACCCAAAGAACCAAGAGAACAGACAATAGAACCCAGAAATGTGGCTACACATCAGCAAATTGATTCTTAACAACATAGTCAAGAGTATACTTTGGGAAAATTATATCTCTTAAAATGTGGTTCTGAGAACACTAAGTATCATGTAGATGACTGAAATTTAAATACTGTCTTTCATCCTCTACAAAACCAAATTGAAAATGGATGAGGATACTAATCTGAAGTCCAAACCTTCACAATACTCAGGCATATAATCTGAAAATATTGCTTTCAAAAATAAATCCAAATAATTAATATTCATATGAAATTGTTAATAGATTTAGACACCAAGGGAATGAAAAATCAAAACTGTAATGACAGTTTTGAGGAACAATTTCAATGAATCTTATCAATAACAGAAAGAAAGCCAGTGGTGCCGATACTATGGAAAAAATAAATATATAGTGGTTTGGAATGTATATTGATAAATTCAGAATGGAACAATGGGAGTTTCTTAAAACTTTTTGGAAACGAAATTACTATACTTTCCAACTACAGAATTCCAGTAAATATAACTACAGGAGATAAAGTCAGCATAGAGAAGAAAGCCACACATTCCTGAGTTTATTATAGCTTTCTTTGCAATTTCTAGTATGTGGACTCTGCCTACATGTGTTAGGTCTACTTGTCTGTTCTTTTTATTTACATAATACAGCGGTATTCAAACTACACAATTATAAGTTCTACTATTTGAAGCAAGTAGAGTGTAACCAGAAGGCATTAAGTAGGCAATACAAGGCAAGCACAGAAGCATAGTACAAAAGGTATCCTGGGATTACTCTCCCATGTGATTAACAAAACATTGACTTCAAAGTACAAAAGGAAAAATCAGTTACTAGGGTCTGAAGGCAAGGTAGAAGAAACACATGTGCATAGTCAACACAGTACGTATGCATACTTGAAAAACACAATTTTGAATATTGTTAACTATTAAGTTGATATGAACTAATAGATTAAGAAAGATGAAAGGGTTGCTGGTCTGCATGGATGAACTTAAAAGAAAATATTAGAAGTTACTTTAAAATTTTCCCTGTGTTGAATTTTCACTAATTTGATGATTGGTATTTCCTAAACTGTCCCCAATTTTTATATTCTAAAATATAGAGAGAATCAATACAAAACCAGAAATAATCACATATCAAAGTGAAAGGTACTATTAGAAAAGAAAGTGGAAATATGTACTCTAGAAGTAAAGAGAATTTTTAAAATATTATTTTGTATTTTATAAGTAAACAATATTGTAGCAATTGCAATTTTCCAGTTTAAATATTAGGAATACTTTTAATATTTTTAAATATTAGAATTGATTTTATGATAATTAAACTCTCAGGTAATGGACTTCCTTCTTACTCATTTAGGGTTCAGATTTGATTTTATGACTGAAACAAAAGTATTCATAGAAATATCAACATGAAACATCATTGTGGATCAGTGAGATGACTCAGTAAGTAAAGGCACTTGATGTTAAGCCTGACCCCTGAATTCATTTCAAGTAACAAACCTGTTATTTGAACTGATTCCCTAAAGCTGTGCTCTGACACCACACATATGCCCTATGGGACATGTGTGTGCGCGCACACACACACACACACACATGCACACACTTGCACACATGTTAAATAAATGCAGAGAAAAGCATAATCATTTTACTATAGAAACATAGCACAGCAAACAACAAAATAAAGTAACTACCAGCTCTCAGATGTAGATTGCAAACACCATGGAACTGCATTAGTCAGAGCTATGAATTGCTTTTCCTGTTCTCTATCTCTTGCTTATATGTTCCACAGATTACTTGAGCCCCTAGCTTCTAAGTGAATCTAAATAACATATTGCCTTAGATTAATTTGCTCCTTACAAAATCAATTGCATAGATATTAATAGTGTATCTGAGAACTGAAAATGTACTTGCCTCAGAGTTCTACAACCATTTACAAAGCAGACCATATTTACATTACCTGCCTTGGGTCTGCTACAAATCATGCAGCCCACACTTCTTCACCATGTGGCCCTGCTCTATAAACATAGATTTCATAAATCGTTTATGCCTCAGAGGCAAAATCATACTTCATCTTCTGGGTGACTCTTGTGGTGGGTTTGTAATGTGTCACGCTGGCTAGACTGAACTACACATCCCCTAAAACTCTGATTAGAATGGGCCACAAGAGAGATTCTTGTTTAACACGTGGACTGTAGAAGTGAAGTGACAGTCACTTTGTGGCTCAGACACATTGATCCGCTGGCTTGTCTCACTGATGAGAAGCAGCACTTGGCCTGCAAATGCTTAACCTTTCCCTGAATCTGCCTCCTGCTTCTCAGACTGCAGGATCAGATAGGTGTTTAGCAAGATGACGAAGGGCACTAGCTTCTTTCACAGGACACCCACATAAGTGCAGTTAACAGAAATGAGAACTGACTGCTGTGCTTGTGAGTTCCAACTCGTCCTTGTTCCCCTTCACTGTACATCCCTCATGACTTCAAACTCTCTGTTTCAAACATGAGCACCACATGCAAGGACAGTGACCTTACCTACCTGTGCTTGCACAATTGCATAAAATGCCAAACTCCTGTGAAATTCAATTCCCTTCTCTCTCTCTCCCTCCCCTTCCCTTTTTTCCTTACACACACATACACACACACATGCA
>JAQHUG010000242.1:3219583-3230063 GCA_028555095.1 Dicrostonyx torquatus
CAGGAGAGGTATAAAATGGCAAACCCAGGTGGGGAGCTCTCTCTCTGCGCGGATCGCCGACCTGAGTACTTCCACGGAGGAGCTCTATTGGGTATCGTAATCTGTGTGTATTTCGGTCTTTAATAAACCTGTGTATCCTGTCACACACATACACACACATACACACACACACACATACACTTTGTTTTCTACTAAGTATTCACTAATGCAGCTATCGGGAAGAAATGAAGCAAAGATTACTAACATTTCTAACATTAAGTTAAAAATTAAGAGAAAAGTTTAAAGCACCAAATTTGTTTCAGTTTTTCCATCCTACAGCAAATCAAGGAATGCCGTTAGTGGAATCAACTTGATTTACTCATGCCAGTTCTCCATTGTTTTGAAGTAGGGATTTTCAAACTTTTCAAATTACGTTACTTAACTAAAAGTGTCTATTTGTAAATTTGAAAATAAACTACAATATCATGTTATTTTGGTGGTTGAATCACTCAGATATTCATATTCATTATGAATTATTCATATTTGTGAACTTATTTTTATATCTTTCTATATGTAAGTAACTAGATTTGAAAAAGAACTTTCTGAGTGTGCCATCTTTCATCTCCAGCAACAACTAATACCAGTAGGTCAATATTTAGGACCACACAGTCTTTCATTGTATTTCTTTTCCATAGACCAAGGCCATTTCTCCCATATAACTATTTAAACCAGTACATATCCCACTGTGTAAACTTCCCCAAAATTAATGACTTGGCCCAGTTGAAATTTGAAAATGATTAGCTACTTTTCTAATTGTAATAAAAAACATCTGTGAAAAATGTCACTTGAGTAAGGAGAAGTTTCGTTTCTATATCGTAGAGTCTGTTACAATGGAGAAGTTATGACAGCATGAGTTCCAGGATACAGTCTGACAGAATAGAGAAGCCATGGCACCAGTTATGAGGTACATTCTGTCTCAGTGGAGAAGACATGAAAACACCTGTTCCAGGGAACAGTCTGTCTCAGTAGAGAAGCCATGATACCTGTTCCAGGGTAAGTTCTGTCACAGTGGAGAAAAAGCTATGGCAACACCTGTTCAGTCTGTCACAGTGGAAAAACCATGACAATACCTGTTCCAGGACACAATCTGTCATAGCAGAGAAGCCATGACAACACCAGTTCCAAAATACAGACTGACACATTGAAGAAGTCATGACCACACCTGTTTAGGGTACAGTCTGTCACAGTGGAGAAGCAATGACAACACCAGTTCCATGGTACAGTCTGTCTCAGTGGAGATACTGTTAGAAAAAAATCTTAAGACTAGCCGCTCTTCCAACATGAAAGAAATCCTATCGGACCAGATTAAACCAAATTAATTGCCTGTGTTTAATAGACGGCACACTCCTGGGTGGCTTGGAGATCATGGTGAGTGAAAAACAGAGCGAGCACACATCCAAACCTAAAACCATGTGTTCCTCTTCCTGGCATGACCCTAAATACCCAATGGGAGTGTTCTCAACCCTCCCCATGGAGGGGCCAGTGCCTGGCAGGCCGGGAGTTGGAGTCCAAGCACCCAGCAGGCTGGGGTGACACCTCCAACTCAACATTACAATCCAATCTCTTTGGATATAGGGGTGTTAAAGGACTGGGGTCTCACTTTTGATCAAATATCCCAGAAGCTTTAGATATAGAGGAGTGGGCTTAAGTTTGGCTACTTTCTGCAGACATGGGATGACTTGGAAAAGGGGAAAGCTGGGAGTTGGAGTCCATGCTCAGCAAGAGGTATGGCTGGAGTGGCATTTGGTTTGCTGTCATTCTGGAGTCCTTGGGCACCTGCTTTAGAGGGAGATTAGAAGGCAGGTGGCTAGGGAAAATATTATTATTATTGGCCCGATGAAATGGGGCTATTTGTGGGATGGGGCACAATGGCAGATAAAACCTGATTTTTATAAACAGATTTTCGTTGGCAGGTGACCCTAATTTAGGAAAGTTGGTGCCTATGGTGAAGCCCCAGGAGCTACTATAGGCTTTTTGAGAAGTGCTTTGTAGGTTGGTCTTGGCCCAGGGAGCAGAAGTGACATGTAAAATATATTTGAAATTGAATGGGGTTAGCAGAAGGCTATTACTTTGGTTAAGACAATTAAAGCGATTGGGAACCCTAGATTTTTAAGATATGCCTGAAACCTGTTAGACACACCTGTCTGTATTTTAGCTGGAAATTTTATTAAATATCATGGGTGAAGTAATAAGTTAACAGTATCTAGGTTGTCAAATGTCATTAAACAGATGTGGGAGGGATAAATGAGCAAAAGTAAGACAGCATTTTACCTGCTCCAGCAATCCAAAATCTGCTCCTTAGTCCTTGGAGAACACAAGTCTTAGTAGCAGTGCTTGCTGTTAGCTGCTGAGTATGAGAGGCCCAAAGATTTCTCCTGTGGGGGTAAGATTTTAGTCTATCTGTCTTGGCAGAATGAAAAGACTGATTCCCCAGCTGGCCTCCTGGAAGCTGAAGAGGTGAAGGTTGCTTTTTTGCTGGGTAGATGGCTATGCCAATCTGAAAGGCAAGGCCTGGAGGCAGAAGCTCTTCTGTCTTCTTGGAGGAGTCAAAGAGTGCTGCAGAAACTGCATGTCTGTGTTAGAAGCTCTTGTTGTTAAAATGCCATAATCTCACTTGAGAACTAGGTATTATTTCCTTTTATTTAAAATGGGCATATAAGCTAAATTTAGATGTGTATTTTATCTAAATAGCTAGTTTACCAATGCTAGTAAAATACTAGCACATGTGGTTACCCTTACCAATGATGCTGAACTAACACATGTGGTTGCCCTTACCAAAGATGGCGGTGAGGTTAAAATGGCAGACAGTACATGTGGTTGCCCTTACCAAAAATGGCAGTGAGGTTAAAATGGCCGCTACCCACATGTTTGCATTTTTCAAGAGCTGCTGTAATATGGAAGTACACATGCACACAGAAGCATAAATCCACAAACTCACACAGATGTCTTGTGGCCACATCATTCTAACAGGCATTTTAGAGCAAACACTGTATGAGAAAGTAGGAGCAAAGGCCAGAAAAGCTTAGCAGACAGCTTAGAGTTTTTGTTTCTGGCATGGGCTTGTGGCTCCATTGGAGAACCTGAAAAGTGCATGGGTCACCCCAAACACTGTCGGGTATGCACCTTAAAAGAGGAACTCAACTGGAGCCAATCTTGCCCTCCGGAGGGTGTGCACAGGAAGGGCATTTTTTTCAAGCATGGCCTACAGTGGTGGGGCAAGGCTAGAAATGGACCCTTTCAGTGAAACACTCCAACCATTAGGAAAAATTTTAAGAGGAGCCTCTCTGCTGACACAAAAGAACTCCAATCAGAGCAGATTAAAACAAATTAAATGCCAGTGTTTAAGAGACAGTACACTCCCAGGTGGTCGGGAGAGCATGGCGAGGGAAAAACAGAGGGAGCATGCACTCAAACCCAAAGCCACATGTTATGCTTTCTGGTGCAACCCTAAATACCATGTGGGACTGGTCCCAACCTTCTCTGGGGAGGAGCCACCATCTGGACAGCTGGGAATTAGAGTCCAAGTGCCTGGCAGGCTGGGGTGACACCTCCAACTCAACATTACATTCCAGCCTCTTTGGATATAGTGGTATTAGAGGACTGGGGTGTCACAGTTGACCAAACAGATACCATGACATTACCCGTCCCAAGGTTACAGTCTGTCACAGTGGAGAAATAATGGCAACACCTGTTGCAGGGTACAGTCTGTCTCAGTGGAGAAGCTATGACTACAGGCAAAATGAATGAATAGTCAACTTGGGCCTTCAGTCAGAAGGCAGAGAGAGATGACTTCCATGATTAGCTAGGTTTTCCCAGCAGGTAATATTAATTCTTCAGCCTTCCTTTCTACTTTTCTGAAAACATCTTAAAGACACCTGCAGAGGTCTGATTCTGTGATTCTAGTTCTAGTCAAGGATACTGGATACTGATGTGGATGCAGGCTGTGTATGACCTTCTGGCCACACCTTTGCCATATAAATATTTCCAACATAAGAGTACAATTAGGTAATGGGGTCATTTCGGTTGCTACTCTTCATATTTCCATAGTTAATGGACAGTTTACCAAAACCCAAGCGTTTTTCAATTTCAATAACATAATCTCCAGATTCAAAAAGAAAATAATTGAAGTGATAGTGAAATTTGTAGAGACAAAATCCTAAGTAAAATTTATTCAAGTATTTTAAGTAAGGTAACTCCATAATTTGCCTGTCCTAGTGTAGCATGATAATGTTGTAGTGTGTTCAAAATGATTTCTGGAACAATTTATATATAATAGGACAATTTGATCAACTTATGTATAGAAAACGCATGAAAGTTACAGATGTGTTAATATATAAAATTAAGTAATGGTTCATTTTCAATATAAACAATGGGTAGATAATCATTATGGTCCTTTTCCAATGTTGACAGGAAGAATACATGTAATTGTATTGAATAATAAACTAATTTTAAAAAGTATTATGTTTGCTGGCCTAAAAATTCATTGGTTTATATTTTGTTTCATTAATTTTTAGTACTGGATTTTACATTTATCTATCATCTACCTGTCTACTATCTATCTATCTATCATCTATCATCGGGCTATATAGGTAGCTCCCTATCATTTTGAAACATGAGAGTGCACATGTTCTACTACTGAGAGGACTGCTTAGCTCATGATCTGCCTTCATCTTCTTTTGGGTGCTAGGATTACAGTTTTGTCTCCACATCAAGCAAAAGATTTTGATTTTATAAAGTAAATTTCCTATTATATAAACCACTTACTATCTTATAGATACGTCTTGTTGATTTACAGAGGCAAAATTTGACAATGACTGAGTCATTTCCAAGACATTTCTACTAACAGAATTATAACCAATTTCTATAACTGACCTTACTTTTATAATATCATGATTTTCATAGAGTGTAGACAATTAGCTAGTCTTCACTTATAGTTGATTATTTCTGTCCTCAGAAGGATCTCATGATATAATAGTTAAAATATCAATAATTAGATATAATAACGATCTCCTGTATGCAAGCAGGCAATGTATGCTTAATTGATTCTTCCATGTTTTGCTTTTGAATAAGATGGGTACTAATTTAAATGTATCTACTATTTTTTATTCTCTCTTGATACAAAATAACAACATCTTGAAACCTTGAAATGGATGGCCTTATTATCCCAATATATAAAAACTTGGATTCATAAATTTATTTGAATATTTAAGAACAAAAAGAAATCAATTCTCTATCCCTCCATATTCTTAATATAACAGTGTTCTTGCATACATATTCATCTGAGTATCTTCCATATTGTATATTTCAGAACGTAATAGGGGTATTTATTATGCTAATGAACTGAGGACAAAGAATAATAATTTCCTTTTGATTTTTTCTAGTATTCCATTCCTTTATCTTTAATGACATACATATTTAACTTGGAAAATGACTAATATGATGTTATTTTAACAAATACGCCAGTAGCAGCCCATCGCTACAACTTACTAGGGAGGATAAAAGCCACAAATAGTCTTGCACTATCATACACAGGCTAATTGAGAATGAATAACTCTGTCAAATTACATAAAAACCCTTTCTGCTAATATGATCACACACTGGTGACTATGGAGAAAGAAAAAAATGTTTTGGTCTCAGACTGTAAAAATAATTATAAAACTACAAACACATTCCATTGTGTCATAACTATCAGCTCTGAGTTTGATGACATCTTACATTATAATTGTATTGGCTGTGTTCATCCAGGTAACATATAACCCAGTCTTCTCCTTGTATCAGTGAGGAATGCAAGGTTCATTTATCAGGTTATAAAAGGTAATATAAGCTTCAGAGATTTTGTGAGTCACCTACCCCCATGCAGTTAGTATATATATATATATTGTATCAGAAATAAAGCCATGCTTTTTAAAGACTACTCTAATATTTCCTACATCACAGCAATTGTACAGGAAAGCTAGATAGATAAAACTACAAAATTTCTCACTAACTTAAATTGTAAAAATTCTCTCTTGAAATATATTTATTTTTTGCTTTTAACAATCCACATTTTAATTATATAGCAAGGCACACAGTTGTTTATCTCGGTTTTTGGAAAATCTGGCTGAATGTTCCACAGGAGAAGCTTACAGACAGCATATTTAATACTTTGTGTAGCCCCTACTCCCATCATCCTGCGTATGGTCACCTTACTTGTCAACCAAAGTTTACTAAGTTGAAACCTACAATGTCAACATCCAATATCTATGCTAACATTATGGAAAAAGAGTTGGATTGCAACAGAAAAATAAGATGTAAGACAGCAACCCTTTATTGTTTTTCTACATTCCTCAAAGATTTGTCATGAACTAAAAGGAAAGAGTTTATAAAATCATATTAGAGGACAGCTGCCTTGTGCTGTTTGTCTTGAGACCTTGGTATTTAGAAATTCATGAGAACAACATTCCAATAAAAGGTTTATATCCATAAAAATAATGATCTGTCCATCAAAATTCATGGTAACCATAAAGAAAGAGAACAGAACTTGAGTATAAGTAGACAGAGTCTGTCATTTAGCTGTTTCCAATCAACTTATTTTATAAACCAGGAAAAAAATCTATTGTTGAAGAAAATATGATGTTACAAAACAGGTTCGTAAGATTACTAAATGTAGGGTCCTCAGAACAATGTAGATCACTTTCCTATTCATATTTAAAGAAACAAACCCCTATCATCATGCATTTCCTGTGATTTTACATGTGTTACATATTTCTATAACCTAATAGGAGAGTCCAGTGTGTGGAGAACTGATGAGTGTTTCTGTGATTTCAAGACTCCAGCCAGAAGCTATTTCTGCAACAGTGTCAGTGTTACAAGTTCCCGTTATAATTACAGACACTAACTGAGAAAAGCCACAGACCCATGCTATTCAGAGCCTTAATACTTAAAAGTAATATTTACCCTGCTTAAATCATTCTTTTTCTATGATTTTCTTCAGAAGCTGACATGTTTCTCCAGTAAGAAAATTAATAAGGTAGAAAGAATGTTCTGGCATCTGAGGGCTGCACTTGACTCTTGCTGCTGCTGGAGGGTGGCAACTTTGATGTTTCAGTATCATATTAAGAGAAGAGAAAGAGTTGGGCATGTATTCTTGTTTGGTTACTTTGCTGGGAGCTTTTTTTTTTTTAACTGAGTTCCATGAAGCCATAATATCTTTTAACAAGAATATTGATCGGAAAATAAAGCCTCTTGCCATTACCTTCATAGAGGAAGCCAAGATAGAGACGCTTTAAAAGTTTGAGCAACATTACGTCTTTGCTGTTGATAAGTGCACCCTTAACTCTCTCGAGCACTTAAGAAGAAAGTTTTTTTTGAGGGACTTGCTATGTAAGCAAATCTTGTCTTCCATTGCCCTTCTAAGTAAATGAAGGAATGTCAGAGCACCTAATTTCCTCTGACCCTGAGCTTGTGCATGTTTGTTTTAATTTATAGGAACTCTCTAAGCCTCTAGATTTTACTTACTAAGTTTGATAACAACTGTGTAGAATGAACAGTATTGCTGCTACCTTGAGACCTCAGAATTGACAGGTAATGGCTCTAAAGGTAACCAGCCGTGCCAATTATCCAGTCCCAGTGTCCAGCAGAGCTGGCAGACGAAAGCTCTGTAAGTTGAACTATTGCATACTGAGTATGCTTAGAGAAACTCAGAGGATCTCCTTATCCAGTGGATGTTATCTTTTGTTATTCATCATCACCGCAGTTGGTTATTCTCAAATTCCAAATATGCTATTAGAATTCAGCAACTCTGCCCTTTTATATTACAATAAAGCATCCAGATAAAGCTTGAAATGTACTTACTTTAATGGACTCAAATAACTGAACATTCTACTGAACTATTCACATAATGAAAAGTTCCTATGAAATAGTGATATCTGGGAAATGACTTTTTATTTCCCAGCTTAAATACACTAGGATTTGGTCACATATCCATATTAAAATTAGGAAAATAATGACAATAATTCTGACAGCAAATGGCAGAGACCAAAATTATTGTTCTGTTCATGAGTAGGAGATTTAATGGCAACCGGGTTTGTAGAGTGGATAAAAAGGTGGCAGAGTAGAGCAAGGTAATCTCTGATTAATTAAATAATAGTGTTTTGTTTTATTTCTGTTGGTGCTTGATAAGAATTTCAAGTATGATAGATATGTTTTCTTCTGCCATCAATACCTAGCAAATTGGTTATATCCAAGGCAATAAAGAAATTTCAAAGACTAGCTATATTAACAGTTTAAAATCAATCATGTCCTTGGAAAATCGACATATATGTCATGGGATTCCAGAAAGGCATTCCATAATAACATATAGCTTGCCTTAGTTTCTCTGTAACTCTTTTAACAAATTATATACTGGCAATTAGATTTTCTTTGGAAAAATATTTTAAGTAATTAATCCTAAAGCCTAAGAATACTGTCATTCAATTATTTTTTTCTTTCTTAATATACTTTTTCATTTTAACATATCATTTGTTTTTATGTCATTATGTCATAATTAAATGATGTAATAAAACTATGGTAGCACCCATAGCTCTAAATATGTGCTTTTGTTTTTGATTCTTCTTCATTGAGTTTTCCAGTGATGAATCTGTAGTAATTTAAGGCTATAGTTTAGAGTCCTTAGCACTTGGTGAAGAAGGTGTCAATGACTATACCACTAATGTACATTAAACAAAATAATTTTTGATAATTATATAGTTAAAGTTGAGTTTAAAGTTAGAGGATACACTTTGTATAAAATATAGTGCATTAATGGGATATTCTCAATGGTTCTGGGGTTTTATTTCTATGATTAGCTCTTATTCTAGTTATTATATAAATTTAAGCTGTTCACATTGCCAATGAGTCTCATTTTTCTTTTCCAACAAAAGACCTACTTGCACAATATACATCACTGTGATTTTTTTCATACATTATACATTTACTTCAATTTTTACTTTCCCTTAGGTTTTATTTTCATAATTTATATTTGTGGTTCTTATACGTATATGTATACATATACATACATTTTCAAAATTATAGATTACAGGGAGATAGTTTTGTCAGTAAAGAGCTAACTGTGCAAGTATGAGAAAGTGAGTTTGTACCCCAGGGACCCAAGATAAGGCCAGCTGAGATGATCTGAATCTTCAATCCTAATGGTGAAACAGGAAATCCCTGGGATTCGTAGTCTTGCTGAATTGGTGAGGACAGGATCCAATGGGAGAGCTGATTTCAAAAAATAAGGTGGAGAATGATAGAGAAAGACACACAGTGTTGACGTCTGGATTCATGCCTATATTCATGTACATCCACATACATGTGCAGACACTAATTATACTATTTAAACACAATGCACTCTAAAAAATGCATACACATACACAAACACATGTGTGAGCATGCTTACCTACACATATATACACAAAATCAAACACACATACATGTATATATAAACATGATGATGCAGTTCTATATTTTCAATACTGGAGGAAAATTTTGAGACCTGAGGATCATGAATTCAACATCAGCCTGAGCTACACAATGAGGTTCCTCAAGTGAGAAAAAAATAAAACAGCACACATATAAACATACTCAGACATCCTCAGACAATATTTTCAATTTAAACTAATCATAAAACGTTAGGCAATATAGGTGTCTGTCAATTAGCGCATTTAGAGGAAAAGATGTGGTCATGTTTCTGTAACAGAAAATAGCTTTGAGTACAAAACATTAACTGACTTTTAAGTGAATGGAATAAGAAAGCAGCTTCTAAACAGGGAAAAATCTATATTTCTCTGTTTCTGTTGTGAGAAGTAAATGTTTATTCTAATGCATTTAAGCAAGAAGCATTAATGATTAATGACTTTTTTGATCCTCTAACTAGACCTACAATTTCTTCAATAATTCACAAGTTTTTCAATACTTTACAAGATACTCATCTTCTAGGAAAATTTTATATACAAGCAAACTATTACCATTGAAAGTCTAACACAAAACACAGAAGATCAAAAGACATTATGTAGCAAAATACAGTTATATTACTTTTTCGTTTCCAAAGTTAAATATTATAAAAAAAAATTACAGCATAAAAATAGAAATGGCCACAATGTATACTTTATTATGACATCTACAATGACAATTATTTTCTGGAGAATCTACTAAATGGCACAACTGCACATAGTTTGAGAAACAAATGAAATAAGGAGACATGTGAGATTGAAAATATACTGTGATGCTTTGTATTAATTAGTCTGAAAGCCTGGGAAAAATAAATAAGTAGAATAGTGTGTTTCAAATTCATTACCAACTCAAATGCTTAAAATTTATCTCTTCACATTTCAGTTCATGACCTTGTTTAAAAGTTGAATTCTTTTTTTTTTCTTGGTTACTGTATTTATTTTCTTTTGGTGATTAGTTTCTTTTTCTTTTTTTT
>JAQHUG010000242.1:3233006-3243267 GCA_028555095.1 Dicrostonyx torquatus
AGAGGAAACTATATGAGGAAAAATCTCCAAAGACAAGGGAAAAGAGTTAGAGACAACCTCACTCCCACTTTTAAGAATCCCACAAGAACATCAAGGTACACAACCATTACATATATACAGGGGACACTACAGAACTCTGAAGGTTCCATGATTGTCACTTCATTCTCTGTGAGGCCCTATGAGAACTGCTTAGTTAACTCTATATACCGTGATCTCCTGGAGTTTTTCATTCCTCTTGTTCACACAATCTTTCCTAATCTTCTTTAACTGAGTTCTTTCAATATTAGGTTCTCCTAATATTGGTTGTGAGTCTCTGCATTTTCTCAAATAATGGCTGGATGTCACTTCTATGACAACTGGACAAGGCATTGTTCTATGAGTACCCCATAATGGGAATCATTTCATTGACTCCTTTGCCCCCTGCCCTCCCCAGTTCAGGTGGTCATGTTTGTTTCTACTTCAGTCTGGGTTCCTGGCCGTCCTGACAGTGTCAGGCCTAAGGTTCCTCTTTTAGTGCTGACCTCATGTGTGACCAGTCATTATTTGGCCATTTGACAAGTTATATGCCCCCTTTACACCAGCATATTTACAGTCATGGCAAATTGTAGGTTAAAAATTTTATGGTCTGGGCAGGTTTTCCAGTCCCACCAATTGTAGACTTACATGGTTAGAAAAGATGGCCCCTTCTGGCTCCATATGCCCCATTACTAAGAGTCCTTGCTAGTAGATTCCAGGGAATTCCCACTGCATTACATTTCCACATCATCACCAAATGCCCCACAATCCCAGTAGGTTTTCCCCATGCTCTCTCCCTCCATCCACTCCTTCCTGCCTGATCCCTACTGTTTCAATCAATACTTGCCCCGAGTCAATCCATAAATTCCATTCTGTTTCCCTTTCCCAGGATATCCGTGAGTCCTTTCTTGAGTCCTTCTTTTTATTTAGTTTCTTTAGGTTTGTGTATTGTAACCTGATTATCTTTTTACCTAGAGCTAATATCCTCTTAAAAGTAAGTATATACCACTTTTGTATTACTGGGTCTGGGTTACCTCACTCAAGATGGCTTTTTTTTCTAGTTTCATCCATTTGGCATTTTTTAACACCTTCCTAATAATTATGTATATGTACCACATTTTCTTTATCCATTCTTTGGTTGAGGGACATCTAGTTTGTGGCTTATGGCTCTTATGAATAAAACAGTGATGAACATGGACCTTAGAAACAAAATTTTGAAATCCTGATGAAAAAGCATAGGGTTTATAGTATTTAATTTTGCAATAATTTAATTACTAGTGTCATTAAACTTCCTGAAATTTTTAGTTTAATATTTAAATTTCTCTAATTGTACAGCATGTATGTCAGTATGATATAAATTCAATTAAGCAGAATAAGCTAAGGTATAAGCTATTTTCAAATTAATGTTTTCTACCAAATAATTGGAAGTGTATATCAAATTACTTTTGCTCCAAGTTTATCTATTTTTTAAATAAGTTGAAAATATATCTTTTGATATTGGAATAAAGCTTAGGACTTTACCCCCAAGACAACAACTAAGAGAAACAAAACTTACACATAGAATTCAAAAGGTATTGCATGTATATCAAAAGATATTATTAGTCTTTCTCTGAATTGCATTGAGATAATCAAAGTCAAAATTCTATCAAATGTTAGCAACATTAGCTTATTTTTAGCCCCTTATCTAATCAATCAAACAATTTATTAACAGTGGTTTCATCTCGTTGCAAATAGTCACAGAAGGTGATCAGTGTACGTTTGATGATAGTTATTAGACAAAAAGAGCTGCAGAAATTCTAACATATTAAAACACTAATCGATAAAAATGCTATATGCATATCCAAATAGCATGGAAACATAGACCTACAGGTGCTAGAAATTGTTGATGAAGTTGTTCAGCTCTATTGCCACTCACAACGCGTGATTTGCTGCAGTGTTCTGAAACTACTTCTTTCCTGTACACAATTAATATAAGATTTCAAAACTTGCAATCATTTTCTCTATGGCAAAGAAAATACTATAAATTTTGTGAAAGAAATACGATAAAATGTACAATATTCAAATATACATATTTTATTAGAACAGCCTCATCCCTTGAGACAAAGGAGTATGGTTGAGATATATTGTTATGAATCGTTCTTTGCATTGTGCGCAGCATTTTCATAAGTTGGTATCAAGGGAGAAATCGCTGCCATGCCAGGAAAAACTCACAAGATATTATTTAAGATTGTTCATCAATCAAGGTATTTTCATCTTTGATGATTTATTTTCATATGTCTAAACATAGAAAATTAGGATTTCTGAAATTCAATTAAGCTTAAATTTAAAAATAACAAATAAGACTATTTCATATTTCAGAAGATAATTTCTGACATTCTAAGCAGTAAATTTTGGAAATCTATATTAGAAAAATCAAGTAAATTTCTTCTGATGCAGGTTGCTTAGACCTAGTATGATGATTTCTAAACAGACATGCCCTCAAGGGTAGCTTGCAGTTGTTAAAATAAGTACAGGCTCATGACACAGCAAGTATTTGACAGGAATGTCTTCCATGCCCAGGCAGGTCTAAGAAATACTTGTGACTTTTGCAGGATTTGCAGGTATTTTATTTCACATAGTAGTTGAACTCGGTTTTCATATCAGATAATGAAAATTGATTCTGAAATGGGTTATCCTACATACCTCATGTAAAACACTATTATTTTGTAAGTGGAAACACACATAATAATGGGAGAGTGGTATTACAAAAAGGAGAGATTACTGAATTTTTAAAGCACCATAGTATAAATATTTGAAGAAGGAAAAACATAGCATCTTCTACAAACTTCCCACAAAATATACATCAAACATTAAGTGTGCAATAAGAGAGAGGGTCTGATTAGAATTCTAGGTTCCTGGTTTTTTTCCCATGGGGAATTAAGAAATGAATATTTGTATCCAAGATCATTATAACTGGCATATAAGGGCAGCAAAGCGCAGACGAAGTACAGTGTTCCTGGTGGGTGACCTTAATCTGTGTCTAACTCTTCATACGTGTCACTCAATTGAAGAAGATTTCTCCAGCCTCAGACAAATGCCCTACCTCTCTATCTCACTAGGCCTTTAACATCATCAATTTGTTCATAAATACTGGCCTCATATTCCCACTCCATTTATTATCAGGCAAAATAGTCCGATGTCTTCCCCTATGTTTTGGGAGTCCATTAACAGAAGAGCCATTACCTCTTTTCATTTCTAACTCTTTGTTTGTTTTTACATATTTTTATCTATAATATGTTCACAATAATCATCTTCCAAGAGAAGAAGAGTATTTTTTAAATGAATAGGCTAATTACATGTTCTATTTGTTCAAGTAGAGATCTAAATAAATTTATGACTGATTACATAATATTTTCACTCAATTATGTAAATACCTTAGCTTTATTATAAGTAGAACATATAGTAACTATTTTATCCCTGATTCTATGAAGTCCTACCCCAGACAATAGAATACCATTCTCCATCCTAAGGCTGATCTATCAATATTATAAATTCATTCTGCTGTTTAGACATCACTGATAAATTTCAACAGTCATTTTGAAATGATACATGTGATAATTAATAGTAAATATCACATTTTAATAATTTATTGTTAGTTTCAAACCAGGATCTTATTGCTGAGGTCCATTGATTCTTCATGAAAACTTTGCACATTTATCCTTACACTTTCATTTCACCCATCACTACCATTCCTCTGCTCTCTGTTGACAGACAAGTTTGTCTGTCGTTATAAATCAAGCCTATTTTATGACTCATTTAGTCCAAATTCAATTGTGCCTCATCAGTTGCCAGAATGCTGTTCTTAAAATGAGTATGTAATTGTATTATGTACCTATTTAAAAATGCTTCCTTGGTGTTAAATAATCTATTGGATAAAATCCTTTGTAGTTTCTCTCAGGTATTGTTTAATTATTACTGGTGGCCTTCATAATTTTACCTTTTCCTTTACTCCAAAAGATTATATTTTGCAAATATACAATGTAATCTTTAGTTTCTCAGCCTTAAGGCATGATAATGTTTTATTTGAAAAACATTTCACTCAGCTAAAAAATAAATAGTTAAGTATTCTTAAAAATTTTTGGTTTATGTTTTGTTTTGTATTTTTACATCTTTAATTGATTTTATTGAGCTATACATTTTTCTCTGCTCCCCTCACTGCCTCTCCCCTCCCCTTCAACCCTCCCCCAGGGTCCCCAAGCTCCCAATTTATTCAGGCATTCTTGTCTTTTTATACTTCCCATGTAGATTAGATCCACGTATGTCTCTCTTAGGGTACTCATTGTTGTCTAGGTTCTCTGGAATTGTGAATTGTAGGGTGGTTTTCTTTATGTTTAAAAGCCACTTATGAGTGAGTACACATGTTGTTATTTTTCCTGCTATGTAGTACTCCATTGTGTAAATGTACCACATTTTCTCTATCCATTCTTTGGTGCAGGGACATTTAGTTTTCTGGCTATAAGAAACAATGCTGCTATGAACATAGTTGAGCACATGTCCTTGTGGTACGATTGAGCATTCTTTGGGTATACACCCATAAGTGGTATTGCTGGGTCTTGAGAAAGGTTGTTTCCTAATTTTCTGAGAAATCACCATGCTGATATTTAAAGGGACTTTACCAATTTGCACTGCCACCAGCTATGCAGGAGTGTTCCCTTTACCCACATCCTCTCCAACGTAAGTTGTCATCAGTGTTTTTGATCTTGGCCATTTTTACAAGTGTAAGATACAATCTCAAAATTGTTTTGATTTGCATTTCTCTGATGGCTAAGGATGTTGAGCATTTCTTTAACTGTCTTTCAGCCATTTTAGATCAGTCTGGACTCTGTTTACAAAACACTTTTTAAACATTTATTTTATGTGTATGAGAGTTTTGCCTGCATGTTTGTGCATCACATGCTTTTCTGGTGGCCATGCGTGCCAGAAAAAGGCATCAGATCACATGGTCCTATTATTCCAGGTAACTGTGAGATACCATGTGAGGTCTCTGAATAGACCCTACAATTTCTAATAGGACAGTCTATATGCTAAACTGTGGTGTTTTCCCCAAGTGTTTAACTTGTACTCTTTTCAGTTATTTTATGACACAAGTCATTTCTACTTGTTTTTACACTTTTACCATAAGAACAAAATCTTAAAAACTCTTATTTATAATCAATTGATTCTTTATATTGAACCATGAAAAACTGTATCTTAAATAAACACTGAGATTTATTGATTAAATAGATTAAGCAAAAATTTAAGCTATATTAGTAATTATATGTTGTTATTTGGGAACTGAAACTAGAAAATATGTGGATAATAACACAATTTCCAATAGAAGATGAAGCTAGAAAGACTCATAGAGGGAAGTCTCTTATAAGAGATAAGAGAAGGCCAAGTTCATAAAAACACACAGCAGGCTAAGGTATAAGAAAGAAAAAGATATGAGAAAACATAAGACACAATATTCATGCACAACGAAAAAAAAGTTTCAACAAAGATCAGGAAATGCTTGTGCAATGCATCTGGTATCATACAGGAGATCATCCATTCATTACTAATTCTGGTCTGCCATTTTAGTTGTGGCTTTCTGTCCTGTATTAGATTAACCACACATATTGGTTTTGTTGTTGCTTGTTTAAATTTCAAAGCGGCCCTCTCCATTATGGTTGCTTTCTGCTCATTACCTGATTACAGAATTATTTTACTTTTGTGCACAGTCATGATTCAAACAAATTCTATGTCACTTTAAATAATTTGAATAAATATGCTTTTTGTAACTGCAAAATTTTAACCAGAGTATCTTTTTCCAAGTTAATTTGAATTTCCTACCCAATAGGATACATTGGCCTTTTGTTCATGAAATCTGTGATTCATAAAATCATTTGGCTTTCTACATTACTGCAAAGCATCATCATACCCCAGTCTGTCCTCAAAATCATCCTGCTTACCCTACAAATTACCAGCTCAATGCAATCAGGATAATTACATTTGAAATCTCTTATGGTAATTTCTATGAGGGAATGGGTAAAGGGCAGCTGGCCAAGCTAAATTTTTATCTAAAAAAAAATAGGAATAATAAACTTTCCGACTCACAAAAAAATAAGGAAAATGGGGTGCATTGTATATGTTAGTGATTGTAATTAGGAATTCAGTATGTATTGTATCTAATAGTGAACCTAATTAGGACACTTGAGGCCACAGAAGTCATTAAGTTCAGATAGTCTACCAAGTCTAAGTCAGATCAAACTTGAAAAGATAAAGGACATTCTTATTCTTCCAAAGTACCCCACTTTAGTCCCGTGTCCTGTCCTGTTGTTCCAGATTATGACTGGTATTCATAGAAATATCATTTGTTGATTCTAAAGTTTTAACTGACACCATAAACCTTAAGCCCCTACAAACCCTCCCAGGAAGGAATCATTCTCATTTTAGATTCACACAACACCAAATGGGTCATAGGATGAGATAATTTATTCATTATCATATCTGCACACTCTTTTTTTCCTTTATTGTTAAAAGAAAAAGTTACACTTCCTCCCCTTGTCCCAGGCTCTCCCACTCCCCCACTACCCCTCCTCCCTCCCCCTGCTTCCTTAAGAGGGGGCAGGGTACCCTGCCCTATGGGAAGCCCAAGACCCTTCCCTCTCCATCCAGGCCTAAGAAGGTGATCTGCACACTCTTTTTGGTGGTCCTTCCTGACACATTCATCCTAGAGGAACTTCAGTTAACACAAAATTGAGTTGGCCTTTATGGGGGACAATGTTAGCTTTAAAGTCATTTTAGGTTTCTCAGCACTCTTGACAAAACTGGAAGAAGCAGTGCTTAAAACAATTAAACTTTTAGCATGCTATGCAAGTGGTGTAACGATAGTTTCATGTGACGTGATTATGTTAAATTACAAGCGGCTTGAGACCATGGTCTAATTATTTTTTATATGTTTAAAAATAGGGCATGAAAAAAGCCCTAGATAAAGATAAAATCAAATTATTTAGTGGTCACAGCAGAAATAATGAAAAGAAATTAATATTAAGTAATTCAAGGCCTACAAACACTTGGCCTATTAAGTGAGAAGAAATTACATACCTTATGAATCCTTAACATACACAACCAGAAAATCTTCATACATTTATTTTATGCCCATTTAATCCAGTATAGGTGTAAAGCTAGTTTTAGCTATTTTTAAAATGTAAATTTAAGAAAATTACTAACGAATACTTAAATATATAACATTTTATATGAGGAGACATAGTCCTAGCTCTACAATATATAATAAAGAAAAAGATAGATATTAAAATCTGTTAATTGTATGGCTAAAACCAGGAGGGTATAATTATTTTGATAAAAATTGTTTCTTATTATTAAAAGCAATATAATATGACATGATTTAAATCCATGTAAATAGAGGACATGAAAGAGTTTCTGAATTCATGGAATGATAGCATATCTAATTTTGTAGGTTATCACTGTAAAATTATTAACATGTCATTTGTGATGAATCCTGAATTCCTAAATGTATTCAGCATGATGTTATTACACAGTGATTATTAATTCAAATATACATTCCCCTGATGTTACTATTTTCCACTTACTTAGGAACATTAAAGCCCTGTTTAAGCTGTATCTTGTTTACGTGTGGGGAAAAACCCTCATCTGTGCAAAACTACTCTGTTAGCAAAGTAGTAAGTTTATTAACTGGGTAGACAGACCAAATGGTCTGCATGGTGTTAGTTCTGTGTAATTGTAGATGTCAGAATGAATGTGTTTCTTGCTAGCTCTCCTAATATACCAGACAATGAATGATTTGTCTATCTAAGTATAGTGGTCAATGACAAATGGAATGCTATAGAATAAAAAACAAAACTCAAAAACTTTTAGCTGTTATGGAAAAATACCTTAATATTACTTAATATTCAAAGGGTAAAAATAATTTTTCTTTATAGAAATTTTTAAATTTTATATAAAACCTATCAGTAAGTTTTGAAAGGAAATCTTTTTCTTAACTGGCAAAAATTAATATCTTTCTAGTTCCTTCCTGTATTTCCTGATAAAGCTTATCATAATCACATAGAGAGCAAGAAAAGTTATATAACATTATAATTGTCTGAAGATGCAGATTTGAAAATTAGCAGTACTAATTTTCAAATATATTTGAAAAAAAGTATATTCTTCAACATACCTGATATTGAAATTTTAGGGTAACTATCCCTTCATAACTATACAAAACTAAGTGAGATAAGTTTCAGTAAGAAACCTGTTTCAAAAAACATTGATATTGTGGGTAAAATATCTTTTTTTTTAATTTTACAAACCAATTCTAGCTCCTTCTCTCTCTCCTCCTTCTGCTCCCCACCTTCCACACATGCCACCCCCATATACCCTTTAGAGTAAGATTTTTATGGTGAGTCAACAAAGTATGCACATCACTTTGAGGCAATACCAAGACACTCCCCCCTATATGTAGGCAGACAAGGTATTCAACCAAAGAGAATGGACTCCAAAAGCCAGTTCACGCTCTAGAGATAAGTTCTGGTCTCACTACCAGTAGTCTCACAGACTGCCCCAGCCACACAACTGTCACCCACATTCAGGAGGCCTAGTTCAGTTCTATGCAGGTTCTCATGCTGTCAGTCCAGAATCAGTGAGCTCCCACTAGTTCAGAAGAGGATTTCTCTTATTCTAGGTAAAAGAAGAACAACTAAGTTTTAAATACTAAGAGAAAATTACCTATGTTTTTAAAACCTAGAAAATTAACCTAACAGATAATAAATCACAAAATGTTTCTAACTAAACGAATTCATGCACATATATGTGTATATAAAAAAGATAAACAATTATATCTGTATGGTCCTTCATGAAGTTCTCTGCTAGATCATGGCAATCTACTGCTATCATTCCTCTTTAGCAACCACTTAAAAACCAGAAACCAGCTTCCCAAGAGGAGGAGCAATTCTGTGGCACCAAGTATTCCTGCTGTGCTCTAATTTCTATAGTATTATTTTGTTTAATCAGGTAATGAATTTGCCTTATATGTGGCTCAAAATAGTCATTGAGCAGTAGTTTCATATGTTCAGGCCTTAATTCTATTCACACAGAGGCATCTTTCTATACACTATTTGACTATGCAGATAAACAGATAAGTATATTGGCATTTCTGTGTTCAAAACTTCCCTTTATGTATCTACAATATTTATAGATGTCACAAGCTTCTCATTTGAACTATCCATTAGAAAATAAATGGAACACATATTCCTTTCCCTTCAATTCATTTGTTACAAGTCACTAAAGCATATATTACTTAAATAGTAAGACTAAATAAAACTGGTATTCAGCTTCCTGTCTTCCAAGTAAGGTCATTTTTCTTCTTCCCTTCTCAAATATTTCTTTTTCCTTAATAAATTATGCCAATCTCTAGAATATTTATCCTTCAATTACATTTCAATTATCGATTATGAACAAAATTTCAAAAAGATAAATGTACACTGTTTTCATATGAATAGCTTCAATCATTTTTCCTAAAGAGAATATCTTTCGTTAGTGGAAGAAATTGTAATGGTATTGCAAGTCATCTTCTCACAATTAGGATGACAAAATGATTTATCAGGGTATTGGAAAGTTATTTAATGATAACAAAAATGGTGAAAAAGAGCAGTTAAGTTAATATGGAAACTCTAAGCAAGTTTGTGTTTTCTAAATCTTCTTGGAAACTCTGTTATTTTCTTTCTTCTAACCTCACGGTTATGGAAGAGCGAGGAAGGAACACTACTACACTTCAGGAGAGTTTTCTGGCAAATGGCTGACATATAAGAAATGGCACATATTACATGATAATTTGAGGCAGATACTTCATTATAAAAAGCAGCAAAGCTAGTTGCAGGTGTTGTGAAGTCAAGGCAATCACAGATTCCCTAACCAATCCTCAGGATAAAAAAAAGTCAATAAATTCTTAAAGACTTTGTGGCCTAGAGGGGAAAAAAAGAATGATATATGATAGGCTGAAAGCTTTCCTTTTTAAAATCTTTTTATCCATGACTTCAAGGGAATAGAAAATCTAATCATATTTGTATCTAAGTCAAACCAGAGAATAAAGTCCCCACCTAAAAAAAAGCAGAAATGGCATAGCATAGCTACAATACAAGCATACTACTTCTTTTTTTTTATTGTTAAAAGAAAAATTTACATTTGCTCCCCTTGTTCCCGGCCCTCCCGCTCCCCCACTACCCCACCG
>JAQHUG010000243.1:29372-41850 GCA_028555095.1 Dicrostonyx torquatus
AAGAAACCAAGTGAACCAACCAAACAAACCCTTGGGAATTTTTATTGAAACGCAGTTAGTTGCCTTCTTAATGTACCCTAAAAGATTAAAAAGGCATCAGAAGTTCCCAAACGAATGTGTGGCTCAAAATTGGCAAAGGTTGCTTGCTAGAGAGTCCCTTAGCTAAAATAGCCCAAGTAAGGCCCAGGGGACCTCAGCCTGGTGTTGATTCTTTGTTCTTTTTCAGAAAATACAAGACTTCAAAAGCTAAGAAGGGTGCTCTTGTGTGCAGAGGCGAGAGGCGGTCCGGTTAGCTAGCTGGAATGGCGGGAAGAGACTTGCCCTCTACTTCTGCTCTCCTTGGAGTATTCTTGCAGTAGAGACATTTGTCCAGGGAGTCAACAGTCCTGTGGAGGGCCTGCTTGGGAACAGGAAGCCTTCTGCCACTAATAGCTAAGGGATTTGGAGCAGCAGTGTTTTTATCAAGGAGACTGAGTTTTCTAATCTAAGTGGCGATGCTAATCCTTTCTCTATAAGGTGACTGAGGTGGCTAGGTAAGAGAGTGTCTGTAAAAGACAGTGTGCCCATCTGGATCCTGAGCAACAGGGTGAGTGGATGAAACTGAGCTCAGGCTGAGAAGGGAGGCGGCTCTACTCGCAAAGCTGGTGGAGATAGAAGACAGTGACCCAAAGTCTGTCTCACTCCTTGGTTCAGGAGCAAGTTTTATTTTAATTACTTGTATGCATCTGTGTTGGTTTATGCTCACATGCATGTGGTATGTAGGGGTGCCTGTGGGTACCAGAGGCATAGTGTCCATGAAGCTGGAGTCATTGTGACTTCAGCCCCCAAGAATAAGGGGCTTTTTAAGGTGAGGTTCAAGGAAGTGGGAACAAAGGAATGCAAATAAAATCAAGATTTTTCTTTTTCTTGTGAAATTTCAGCCTGTAAGCATACCAGGGTTAGCTGCTGATATGAACTGAACCACCCAAGAAACAGTTTCCAGTATCAATAACATTCTTTAGCTGTGTTAATAGACCACAGGCTTCCTTCCACCTACATGAAGACTGCAAGATGCTTAAAGGCTCTTGGTGTTTTCTCTGTGAAACCCTTTGTGAGCTACTGTATTGGCAAAGGCCCTGTCCTCTAGGACCGTTTCTACACGGAATTAATGCTGTTTGGACTCTTGGAAGCATACGGAGGTTTTGATGCCTTGCATCCATGGTGTTGTTAGTTATGAAAGAAAAACATGCAGATTTGTCTTCCTTGAGGAGAAAACATACACATTTCCCAAGCGTGAGAGTCCAGCATTACCTTCTGCTGGACCCGGTAATTCAAAAGGAGCACAGAGATGTGACTACACTCTTTGTAGATCTGCGGCAAATCTGTGGCCTGAGCCAACCTTGACCTGGAGACTTTTCAAATACCTGATGAAGAAAATTCCTAAGAAGCTTCAGCAGCCTCTGACCCCTGCCTGTTCAGAAACAGTAGTAACAAAGGAGCCTTCTTCCCAGGAGGTCCACCGCAACAGTGAGGAGTGAAGCTCTCCCAGGAGGGGAGCGGTAAGAGAGAATGGTTAAGATGAAACTGACTAGCGGTAAGAGAGAATGGTTAAGATGAAACTGACTATGTAGCACAAGTTGCTCTTGACCTCACCATCTTCCTGCCTCTTGAGTATTGGGTTTGGGTGCACCTGTTCTGAGACACCTCTGAACAGATTTTGCCAGTTTGAAAGAGAACATAGACTTCTGCTTAAGGGAGTTCAGTAGCAAAAGTGAGCCCTATAGTGGGGCTGTGGCTTTGTGGGTGGAGTGCTTGCCTAGCATGCAGGAAGTTCTGGTTTTGTTCCCCAGCAATGAAAAAATCAGACACGGCAGTCAACGACCATAATTCTAGCACTTGGAAAACAGAGGCAGGAGGATTGGAAGTTCAAAGTCACTCTTGGCTATCTGCGACGTCTCAAAAAGATTACATAGAATATATTTACACAAAACGCATAAATAAATATAAATTTAATATCTAGCATCTTATTACACATTTATAGCATTTAAAATTTATTTTATTATACCATATGCTATATAATATAAGATATATTTATGGAATATATAATGTAATATGTATATCATATAAAATTAATACACTACATGTTATATTTATGTTAATATTGTTTATATATAAATGTATATGCTATATTTGTAGTATATACTATATATTTATATTTTAATATACACATGTAAATATATAAAGATTTTATACACACACACACATAAAGACAAATGTAACAGGCTCCAAACCTTAGCACAATTGACTCAGTGTTGAAAGTACCATTTAGGCCTTGAAACCCAGCACACAGGCAGCAGCACCTGCCAGAACAAGAACAAAGGCCCAATCCGTCAAAGTCCATAGTTCTGGGAAAGTCTCTAAGTGTACCAACCTTGCTTTTGGCTTCTGTAGTTCTGCTCTGGCTTCTGTAGTTCTTGTTAACTGAGGTGTGTCCACCTCAGATGTGGTCATCATGTTTCAAAGCTCGCCTTGAGAAAGGCTCAGGACTGCACTTGTGTCCCAGACGCCTAGTGTAGTCACCAGCCAATTAATAGAGAATTCTATTGATTTGAACCCAGGTCTGACTAGTTTTCTCTGGTGTATATCTCATAACACGCACATGCACATACACACGCACAGACACGCATACACAGACAGGCACACACACATACACACACACGTACACATGCACACTTACACGCACATGCACACACACGCATACACAGACAGGCACACACACATGCACACACATGCACACACACACACGTACACATGTACATGCACACTTACACGCACATGCACACACATGCACACACATGCATACACAGACAGGCACGCACACATGCACACACATGCACACACACACGTACACATGCACATGCACACTTACACGCACATGCACACACACATGCACACATCCAAACATGGTCGCAGTATTGTCTGGAGCACTGAACCGAGAATCATGACAAGGATCTTCTAACGTTCTTTCTTACTGGCAGTATTTTGTTATGAAGGAAAAAGCTACTGAGCGCATAGGTTGACTGCATAACTGTAATTTTGATAATCTGTAGTGAATTTTCTAAACTTTTTCTTCATTTTTGCCTTCTTTCCACGTAGATGCCAGTAATCTGTAAGGAGCATATGTAGCCCGAGTCTTTCTGACGTCAGCACACCTTAGCTGTGTCCATTTGACCAGCTGGAGCCATGTTAGGTCTCAAGTGTTTCCGTGTGTTTTGAAGCTGATATCCGTGAGAGGAAAAGGAGCAAAGCAAAGGAGGCTGTCAGTGACCAGGGTAAAGAGAATGCCGGGCAGTGTGGCTGCAGCGTGGTAACCAGAGGGTAACGGGTCCTTCTAGGACTCCATGGTGGCCTCGCCATTCAGACTGTAAATAGCATGGGGACGGACAGTGCATCTGCCCAAACGAACACAAAGACCTTATCCATCATAGGCCATAGATAGGCGGAGTCCCTACAGGTACTAACTTTGCTTTTCGGCTAACTGTTCTTGTTAAAAGCCCACCCTGAGAAAGCTGCGGTTCTACCGTGGGCTCCTGTACACCGGGTGTACTCGCTGACTGCCTAAGAAGGGCTTTCCGTTGGCTGAAACCCATGTTTGAGAAGTCTTCTCTGGTGGGCACCCCACATCAAGAGCAGATAACTGGATTTCCCCTGCCTGAATATGTACATTGCAGCAAGGGGAACTTCTGATGTGTTTCAAGTTTCAGCAGCAAACCAATGTGTGTGTGAAGGAGCTTACTTAAAACCACTCATTTCTGCAGAATGAGTGCCTGTATTCCAGCTCTCAAGATACTGAGGCAGTAAGATTTTGAATTTGACACCAGTCTAGGCTTAGTTAGATACACAGACCTTATCTCAAAACAAACATAAAACAACAGCAACAACAAAAACAAGCAACAAGAACATCGGGCAGGGGCTAGGCGTGCCTCTCTGCTTTGGAATGCTATCTCCATCCCTGCATCCCTAGCGCTTCCAGCTCTAGGCATTTTATATGCCAGCACTCCTTTGGGAAGGCTGAGGCATGCTTTGCAGAATGAACTAAGTCAAATTATCTAGAATTTGGAAACTATAACAAAGTCCCAGGACAAAGGCATGTTCTTTCCTTTGAACATTTTCCTATAGACAAGGATAAGACTCCTCCCACAGTTGACAACTACTTAGCTTAAGTTGTTTGTAAATTCTTTGTATAAGAATAGTTAAACAACATTACTTAGATAAATGCAGAAGTCAGGAAAAGGGGAGTGTTAGCCAAGCAGAGTGGCACTCAGGAGGCAGAGGCAGAGGATCTTTGGTGAGTCCTAAGACAGCCTAGTGCACATAGCCAGTTCCAGGACAGCCTGGGATCCATAGTGTTCCCAGTCTCCGTAGAAAAGAAAAGAATTGTGGGAGAATAGGAAGGTTAACGATTCTGTTGATGTAACGACGCACCAGCAGTCGTCCCGAAGTATTATTCAAAGGAATATTGCTGTTAAACACTTTAAAAGTTCCGTGCATGGTGACTATGCTTGGAGAGCGGTGCTATGGATTATTCGCTGGTTGTTTTCCACCGGCATGGACACACACTGCTTCCCTGTGTTTCGGCCACTCAAACCCGCAAACCTAGGCAGGAAAAAGAAATGACCACCAGGTCGCGCTGTAGTTCCACAGCGGAATCAGGCTGGGCTCCGAGGATCCGCGGAGGTCCAGGGAAGGAAATATCACAAAGGAAAAAAGAAAACACTTTACGGAAAATAATCTCAAATATACTATGATTTACAGATTGGTTATTCAGGAAAAAATAACATCCAAGAGGGTGGCTGCAGCACTTTCAAGAGAAAATGGCCTTAAACTCACTCAGTTCTTCTGGTTGGAAGGACTTTACTGGTGGAAAAAGATTAGAAAATCCCGTTGGAAGTTCATTTCCTAGACTATCTAGTTGCTGATGGATAAAACTATTTTTAAAAATCCCAAGATAGTGCATATTTATTTAAAAAATATAAACATTTCAACTTTTTTTTTCAAAGCATTTTTTTTTTCCCAAAATGTCAATATTTGTGAACTAGGGGTTATGGGAAATGTTACCTAGAACTGCAAAAGCCAGTTTGTCCTGGTCTCCCCCTGGGGAGCTGAGTCTGGGAGCCAGAGGGCAATGTGTGGCTGGAGGGACCTAACCTCCCTTCTTCGCACCCTCTGGTGAATGCTCTCCTCGAAGTGCTTCCTCTGCCGACTCTAGCGCTGAATGCAAATTTCTGTGTATCCTTGTGCTGTGAAAACAACTGTAGCCTGAGGTACAGGAAGGGCAGAGGCAAGAGAATGTGGGGACTCTCCAAGGCCCACACACCCACATTTCTGATTAATGTTTGAGGATTTGCACAGTGTCCATGGCACTGCTCAACACAACTAAGACCAAAACATGAAATATTTGTAAATTGTGGTGCTTATATTTACTCTGAATTTTCTTTACTCTTTAAGAATATGGGGAATAGAAACACTATTTTGAATCTTAACAGTTTGTTTCCTTTCAAAGTGCAACTGATAGGATGAGAGATGATAGAAACTAAGGCCAAAGCAGGCCGGATAAGAGGAGCCAGGGGCTAGTGCTCATATCCTAGAGCCGTGAACACAGCAACACAGTAGAAACACTTCAAAACAAAGTCACAGTGACATAGTCTCTAAGGTCAAGTGAAAAATCTTGCCACTGTCTCAATCCCACCCCTCGCTTTACTTGAAGGTCCCCCTCCTTACTCTTTCTTTGATTGACATCTGTAACCTTTGCCCCTGAGATGCTTAGGTCTCTGGGTCTCATTTCATTAGAAATCCTGATATTCCTTTGTTCTGTGGCCTCAGCAGTTCTGTATTTAGCTTGCCTTATCTTTAAATGCCCCACCCAACACCACTGGTGCCAAAAGCTTGCTGTTTAAATAATAAGATAAAAATTCATAGAACATTTTATTTTCCTAGATCAGGAAGTAATTGTCCTGTTTCATTTTTGGAAAAGTATGACAAGAGAATTATTGAGATTGGTGGAAAGGCAGTTGGAAGGGATGGCAGCCTCTGCTTGGGGGAAGAAAAAGAGTGATCCAGAAGATGCTTTGTCTTTTCCGGAACACGTGGGTGTGGCCTTTGCCTTTTCCTCCAGTGACCAGCTCAGTGTAGGTCAGGGCCTGCCACTGTTGGCTGAGAGATGCAGAGGGCATGGAATTTATAACAGATTCAGCCCTCAGCATATGATGATGCCCAGTGTGGGGTGTGCCCTTCTGCCTTTTTCTTGTTGATAGAAAAACAAGAAACAAAACACAAGTTTCTTTATATATGCCTTTATGAGTATCTTAACATAAAATGTTTTTAGACTAACTTGTACAGTATCTAGTGTTTCCCATGTACGCCTTCCTTTGTATGTGGGCACTGGTGGTGCTTGGGACTTACACATGCTATTCCATAGCTATTAGCTGCTCTGAGGACATCAAGGATTGACCCATCTCTCAAAATCAACAGCTGTAACCAGGAGCAGAAACTTGCCAGTCTTTGATTATGGCCAGAAGGATGGGGCCTGACTGGCACCTCTGCCCTGTGTGGGTGGCACTGCCAGGCTTGTAAGATTATAATCCAGCACGAGGTTTTCTGGGAAAGAAAAGTGACATAGCATTGCCCTCTCCCTTTATGAATTAATTCAAATGGTCTGCTTTTAATTTAAACTTTTTAAGATTTATTTATTTTATGTGTTTTGTCTACATGTGTGTATATGCACCACAAGCATGCAGTGCCTGAGGAGGCCAGAAGAGGGCGTCAGATCTGGAACTGCAGTACAGACAGTTATGAGCTGCCATGTGGGTTCTGGGAATCAAGCCTAGGTCCTCTGCAGGACCTATTGTTACAATAATTTCTGAACCATCTCTCTGGCCCCTTTTCAGGGTCTTTCGAGAACAGCTACCACAATGGTCTCAGGCCACTGCCCACTCTCCTCCCAGAGCATTCTCCACATCACCTGAGGGTAAAGTCTCTCTGCACTCTGCTCTGCATGTCTAGTCTGAATTCTTTCCAGGTGATCACGAGGACATGGGAACGGAGAGAAGGCCAGAGGATGTCCAGCAGTGTTTCCATTGACCACACCTCCAGCCTCATTGCTCTTCTCATTGTTCATCATAGGCCTGATGTGCAATTAGTACAGAAACAAGCCGTGAAAGCACATGGCGCTAGAGCTTATATTTTAACACTTTCTCCATATACATATGTTTAATTTTAATTATTATGGATATATACAAATCATATATATGTTTATACATATCAGTTGTGCATAGAATATGACTTGCTTTGATATTAGATATCCATCTATGTTTTAAGAATGCATTTGAAGATTTTCTACTTCTGTTCAGTCCAAAAATGGAGTTACTAGATAAAATTGGATTCTACAAGCTGAAAAAGAGCCAACTGCCTTTAGCCAACTAGTAATAATATAGTGTGTGAAAATCAAGAAAGGTTAAAAATAGTCCATTTTTCTCAGGAAAGAAAAACCCATATATTCAAATTAATGTCATCTTTTTAGAGGAGTTGCTTTGGAAGGTTGAATACTTCTTTCAACAGCACTGCTGCAGTTCCAGATCTTTCTGGGTCTTATTTTGGAATGACTTTTAGTATTAGCAAGGAAACCCTGTTAGCAGTGTGCCCACAGTCCCGGCACATGGAAGGAACCCCGTTGTTAGCGTGTGCCCACAGTCCCGGCACATGGAAGGAACCCCGTTGTTAGCGTGTGCCCACAATCTCAGCACATGGAAGGAACCCCGTTGTTAGCATGTGCCCACAGTCCCGGCACGTGGAAGGAACCCCGTTGTTAGCGTGTGCCCATAGTCTCAGCATGTAGACTTAATGTAGAGGCGCAAGGAGCTTCAAGCCAGCTTGGCCTATAAAGCTTGCCTCTGTCTGTCTCTGCTCTCTCTTTCTGCCTTCTCTTTCTCTCTCTTCTCTCTCTCATAAGCATTCCCTCTACACACTCATGTGTGTGTGTGCACACACAAGGAGATACCAGGAGGAGGAGGAGGAAAGATGGGCCTCATTCTATCAGTCTTTAGACTAAGCTGATTCATCTCCTAACTGGAACGCCAGAGCTATTTTGAAAATCCTTAGCAGGTTGCTGACTGCTTACATTGGACATCATTCATATGTGTGGACAAATGCAGGTAGATGTGCTCAAGCTGAGTGGCACTGTCTGCTAGTCACATCTTCTGCATGTAAATGTTTATGCATAGAATGAGGGTTCTCATGAAAAGATAGCTGCAATTATTTAAAAGGAAGCCAATGTGAGCTTGTAACTGGAGTCTGTTGAGTTCTGTTACCAGAGTCCAGAAAGTTCTGAGGGGAAAGAACACTTGCAAAGCCTTCTATGCCGAGATGAAGCCTGCACTGCTTCTTCACCCTCACATGGAGTGCGTTACTGAGTCACTGTAGCACCATTGTATACGATTACTTCTAAAAAAGTCAACACGGGATAACGGTAGGAAGAGTGGTCCATGTTGGGAAGCAGAACAACATGAGACTGTTTGAGGAAGAGTCCAGACTTGATGATCACAAGTGTGTAAGTAGCAGCAGTTAGAGGTTAAGATGATTCTAAGTGTATTTGTGTTTGGCTATTAGGGAAAAAGAGAGAGATGAATATTAAGAGAGAAGCTAAAGCAAAGCAAACCACTAAGGTCTTTGTTTAATGACCTTCATCAGATCAAGTAACAATTGGAGGGCACAGCAAGTGAGACCTAGGGGCCCCAAACCAGGCCTGCAAGGGCTACAGTGCTGAGAGATGGCCCTGGGGACCCCACACTTGTGAGGTGTGCCATTTTCAGAGCCTTCTGGTCCTTTCTGCCGAGCCCCTCTGTTCTCAGCCAGCATCAGAAGACGTGAAGTCTTGATCAAGGTTCATCTCCAAATGCTGCATGTTCGTTCACTCTGTGCATGCTTTGTAGCAACTGGTTTCTGAGCAAACCCAGTAAGCTGTGCTCCTCGGGCCATAAATATGGCGCCATATGTATCACAAGGGGTAGAAATTTTCTTTTGGAAAGGATTTCTGGAATTGATGTAATTGTCTTTTCCTTTCTATTTTTCTCTTTGTAAATATGTCCCTTTAAAATAAAATTCATGAATAATTTTTACTGCTGCCAAAGATGACTTGCTTTTATCCTTAGTAAGTTAGTAAGTGTCTGTCAATAAACACCATTGGGTCCCTCAGGCTATGTGACCTTAAGACCAATGGGGTCTTGTCTGGCCACTTCTGGGAAGGAGGGCCTCTCTAAGGGGAAGAATGGCCTTTTAACACCACTCACATTCTTAGCTCTGACCTGAAGCCAGCTGTGGTCAGCGTGGAACACCATAGAAAGAGCCACACAGAGCAGACTTTCTGCAGCAGATGAAAAAGATATGTTATCTAAGTCTTGATAAAATAGTAAGGCAGAAAATTGGGTTTTTCATGACTCCTCCAAATACTTCTATGACAAAAGCAGTTCTGCTTCCTACTTCCCACCTTCCCAAGACACAGAGGCTAAAACTTCCCAGTCAAGCAAAGGAAAGCAGCTGCTAAACAAACTCCATGTCATCACATGATCCCAGTTGGACGACTGGTTACTGATTGGTGAAGGCAGGAAATCAGCAGTATCTAGCATCTGGGGGATGGGAGTAAGGAGGGACTGCCTATTGAATATGAGACATCGTGGGGTGATGGGAAACCTTGCAACCAGACAGTGGTGATGTCACAAACACTGAGGCTTTTATGCCCCTGACTGGGAAATGATTGAAATGGTAAATTTTATTCTGCTATTCAATTTCATTCAGCTCATTTTCTCCTTAGGTATATCACAGGTGAAACATGGAGACATTAATCGTTAAGTCATTTACATAATTTATCAATTTCAGTATAAGTTTAGAGAGAAGAAAGAAGAATTTCTGAAATCAAAGAGACTGGCATAGAGGTTGTCAGAATTTGGGGACTGAGTATTTGGATAGGGACAGATCACACACACACACACACACACAAACACATGTGCACACACACACTGTTGTAAACGGTGGGAGCATGGCTGCATGTCCACATGGCTATACCCGGAATACACAAATCACATACAAACTGGATTCATTTAAATTCTGCCTGGCCCATCATCACCAGCCTCTTATTGCTAGCCCTCACATCATAAACTAACCCATTCCTAATAATCTGTGTGTCACCACGAGGTGGTGACTTACCAGAAAAGTCTAACCTGCATCCATCTGCGGTAGGAGCATCATGGCGACTCTCCCACTTCCTTTCTCTCTCACCACCTTCCATCTGTCTACTCCGCCCACCCAAGGGCTGTGTCCTATCTTATAGGCCAGGCATCCTTTTTATTTAACCAATCAAAGCACAGAAATACAGAACCCTCCTACTCCAACACACATTTTAAATATGGGGCTGGAGAGTTGGTTCAGTGGGAAACTTTGCTGTACAAGAGTTCCCAGCACCTGTGTACGTGCCATAGGGTGGTGGCCTGCTTGTAATCTCCACACTTGGAAGGTGCAGAAGGGACCCCTGGGAAAAACTGGTTAGCTAGACTAGTATCTGTGAGCTCTGGTTCCACTGGGAGACCCTGGCTCAATGACTAAGGTGGAAGGGCCAAGACCATCTGGCACCAGCATTGGGCCTCATGCATGCGCACATATACACCTGTATGCACATAGTGTTTGCATACATGCAAATATACACACACTTGCAGACTCATGTAAAATACAAATTTTTATTTTTATCTTTAATGGACCTGTAATAATTGGATGCATCTGTGGAACCTGTATGGCATTTGGTCATCCTATGTGTTAGATACACAATGAGTAATCAGATCAGGATATTAGCATATGTATCAGTTTCCTAATGTATTATTTCTCTGTGTTAGGAATATTCAAAAGCCTCTCTACTATCTTTTCAAATATAAAATTAGTTGTTGCAACCATAACCACCCAACTGTGCTCCATGCATAAATTCCTCCTGTCCAACCATACTCCTATGCCTATCATCCATTCCTGGGCTGAGGAGACTGCAGTCTACCCCACTCCTATGAGATCAACTTCTCAGCTCTACATAGAAACTTGTTTGTCTGCTTCTGGCAGATGTCTCCCAATATCACCTACATTCATTCCTTTGAAATGATGATAGTCGAGTGTCCAGATGTGTTAGTGAAGAAGTCTTACAATGTCTTGTTACAGGCTAATTTAGAAATTATTTTGGTAACTATATTTAAGTATTATTAGTGTTCAGATGATTCTGTGGATTTGAAAATGTATTTAAGAATATTATTCACAGAAGCTGGGTATAATGGCACACAGACCTGTGATTCAAGCGCTCAGGAGGCTCAGGCAGGAAGATGACAAATTTGAGACTAGCCTGGGCTACATAAAAGGTTCCAAGTCATAGCTGCGGGGTGGTGGCTCACACCTTTAATCCCAGCATTCGGGAGGCAGAGGCAGGCTGATCTCTGTGAGTTTGAGGTAGCCTAGTCTATAAGAGCTAGCTCCAGGACAGACTCCAAAAGCTACAGAGAAACCCTGTCTCAAAAACCGAGAAAAAAAAAGTTCCAAGTCAGCTTGGGACAACATAGTTGGACCCTGTTTCCAAACAATAACAACAAAAGCAGTAACAGCAACAGACTATTACCTGATAGAGTTCCCAAAAGGTCAGTGGTCCAAAAGGGGTCAGAAGCAGCATCACAGGACAGTCTCCCACCAAGACTGGCACAGAGGTGTGGACGCGGGCCTTTCACGATGTTGCTCAACACTGCTGAGCAGCACTCCGTGCTGGGCCATGTCAAGCTCAGTTTGTTCTGAAACATGAGATGTACTCGGTTAAACTACTAAGCTAGTTTAGCCAACAGATGGAAGCTTTCTTAGGCATCTGAATAGGCTAGCCCAGCTGATCTACAGGCTTGTTGCCCTTGGCACATTGACAAGCTTGCATCTCGAAAGCACATCAGGTGGATTAGTGTCTCTCTCTCTCTCTTTTTAAAAAAACATATTTAAAAAAAATATCATATGTCATATGTGTTATGGGATAAGTGATTTATTTCCTTAAATGTCATTTAATTAATTTATTTCTCTTTGGACAGTTAAAAACATATGTTATTGTTGATATATTTATACTGAATGCTTTCCTCTGGCCCTGTGTATACGCTAAGTGCTCCTAGAAGGTATCCGATTAATGAGTCTGGAGACTGAAGTCTTCTGTTTATCTACTTATTTGGGAAGCAGAAGTTCCCTGAGTCACTTAGTGTACACTAGCCTGCTCTCTATATACAGCTGCCTCAGACATGACCCAGGGGACTCCAGAGAGCTTCAGCCGGGACCCAGAACCCTGGCTACTGCTCCAGTTTCCTGAATAAGCAGGATCTTTTCTTTCCTTTTCAAAAGGCATTTCATTTATTTTGTGCCGGTGCACACAGTCATGGCATGCATGAGGAGATCA
>JAQHUG010000243.1:72294-96440 GCA_028555095.1 Dicrostonyx torquatus
CCTGCCTGAAAGAGTCAGAGTTTGTCCTGGCAGGACTTCTTAGAAGAGCTGCAAGGTTTTGCAGCTAAAGCTGCATGAGGAAGCCTCTCTTAAATGAGAACGTTTGTTTGCCAATAGCAAGCAGAGAAGACCCAAGAAATTGCTGCTACCAAGAAAACATGCTTTACTCTATTCTTTCCCAAGCTTTCTCAGGCATTCTGTGGATGCAGTTATCCACATGGGCGCCATTCTGTCCCCAACAAATAGTATAATAAACTGTCCCCAACTATAAACCATAAAGCAACCATGTCTTTTGTGTAATGAGGGGAAACAAATGATACAAACCCATTATTAGGTGAGTAAGAAAAAATACCTTCCTGTGACTGGGTGCTTCCTCTGGGGAGGTAACATTTAAACTGGCCACCTTTTCCTTGTTGCATTCTGCATAATTAACAGAGACAAGAGCTTGTAAATTGTACGTCATATATCATAATGACGTTGATATTACATAAATATAACCACAAAACACTTCCTGTAGTACTGAGCTAGTCTGAGGGGATATGGGTGATGGTCAGACCCTAAACCGTCATTTTGCCTCAGATGGCTCATAGTCCAGTAGATGGAGCTCCTTTGAGCCCTCTGTGGTTTGGCTGAAAATACCCTTTAGATACCAGGCATCCTGTAAACGCGTGCGACTCTACCACCTAAAGAACTTCACAGAGTATAACAGACTTATTGGATATCTACAAATGTGATAGAATCTGTGAAACAGAGACAGTATAGAGAAAGTTGGAACTCCAAGATCTCTTCTGCCTAATAAATACCAGACTCAAGCTTACTGGGGAATGTGCTGCCTGGGGGGGGGGGAGATGGGGTAGTTAGAAAGCAGTCTACTACACGACAGATTCTCCAAGGATAGATATAGGAATCTAGACTTCAGGACTTCATCTCTGATGTCACCAACGCTGATGGGCTCAGGATACTGAGAAAGAGCATCTGTGTGGACTGCCATGGGGTACTAAGGCATCATTGTACAGATAGATCTTCAGCACCTGGATGTTCATCATCCCTCTCAGTTCTGTAAGAAAATATACATGTGTAAATCGAATGCTCTTACAGTTTTTATAACATTTGTTGAGAAAATTTCAGTTGTGACTGTAGCTTGGTGCTCAAGTGCTTGCCTGGCATGTTTGAAGCTGAAAGGGAGATTGAGGGAGATCAAAACTCATACTCATATAAAACCTACTTGTACATGCAGGCACGCACACTCGCTGGTCACCTTACACGTTATAGACCAGGGCATCCGTGGACAGCAGCGACAGTCTCTAAGATTCATTCTGATCCCAGTTGTAGATTAGCTCCCTCCAACCTGTCACCACCACCCCCAGCCAGCAATTGGTTCAGGCAAAGTAAGTGTTCATGCAGGTGACTTTTGGTTACCTTTTCAATATTCAGGCATATTTTATCCTAAAAACAATTATTATTATTGTTGCTGTTGTTATATGGAGGGGGATCTCATGTATGATGGGTGAGTGAAGGTCAGAGGACAATTTGGAGGAGCTGGACTCTTTGTGTCTACAAGGGTTCCTGGGCTGACCCTGAATCATCAGGCTTAAGTGCCTTTACCTGCTGAGCCATCTCACTGGTCCATGTCTTTAAATGGTGGAAAAGTCTTCTTCCTGTCCTTAGACTCTAAACAGAGCCAGAAGACAAGAGATTCAGGAAAATATGGCTGAAAGAGCAGGCCCTGTTGGTTGTCGGCAGAGAGAATCACCCTTCTGGAGTGTGGCTGTTGTGTCCTGCTCTCACTTCCTGGAGACCTTGATATATTAATTATCTTTGTTTTGTCTCCACATAGGGTCTCTTCCTTTTGCCAACCTCAGTTCTTCTGTCTCAGAAACACAGGATGCTGTTGTAGGTGGGGGAGAGGTGTGGGTTGTATGTTCCCAGCACCTGGCTCCCAGCCCCCAGCCGCCGGCCTGCTCAGCTGCTGGTTGCTTGCTTATGCCCGAAATAACCACATAAGAATTATATTCATTTAAACTCTGCCTGGCCCATTATCTCCAGCCTTTTCTTGTCTAGCTCTCACATCTAAACTAACCCATTATAAAAGTCTGTATGTCACCACGAGGTGGGTGACTTACTGGACAGTTCTATGGTACTTCCATCTGCAGCGGGAGCCTCATGGTGACTGGCTCACTTCCTTTCTTCTCCTCAGAACTTCTGTTCTGTCTACTCTGCCCACCTAAGGGCTGATCTATCTTATAAGCCAGGCAGCTCTTTATTCAACCAATAAGAGTAATACAAAATACAGGAGAACACTCCCACATCAGGATGCTTTTCTCTTGAACTATCTTTCTGGGGTCAGTTGGTGGCTGGTGCCGTCTGCAGGTCCTCTCCCACAACTGCTTACAAGTCTGGTTCGTTCTCCTCTTGTTGGTTTACAGTCTATTAAACGCACCAAGCCTTCTCTTGCACACACACACACACACACACACACAATGCACACATATAAATGCATGCATATATGCACACACACGCACACATAAGCATGCACACACATGTGTTGGTAGATTTTCCATCTTTGGACTTGCCAGTTAAGCTTGAACACGAGTGGAGAGCTATCGTCCATGGAGAAGTGGCTATGTTCTGGGAAAGAATGTGTAAAGGGAGTGAGTCAGGGCTGTGCCCTGGAGGGGCTTGGGCCAGGGACTTGGCTGACCGTGGGGTAGTGCATAGTCTGGGCAAGGTTAACTCCCATCTGGGACAAATCTATTACACAACACTAGACACATAATTCTATCTGCCATCACAGAATCACATTGAAGTGAGCATTGATCATCGACCAGATAAGGGGACCGTAGTTTTGAACTAAAAAGGAAAAATCTTTGGAATTCTCTTTTTTGCTCCGGGGAGGTTCCATGACTCCTCTGATTCTATTTTGAGTTGGCATGGGAGCTCCTGGTTTAATTCCTCCCAGGAACAAACACATTTGATAGATTCTACTGAATCATCCTGATGCCAAAGCTGAGGAAAGGAGGGGAGACCAAGGGAGTTTGCTAGTCGGCTGCCTTACTGAAGACCAGCCTTGCACAGGCAAGCATTCTGGATCCTTTATTATTTTCTGATTCTCAGAGCTGAGACTTTTCTCAGTTTTATTGTAGAAATAAGAAGGCACAGAGCACAATGCTGACCAAATATAGACACTGGGTCATCTTTGTTACTACTCAGAGAAAAAGAATGACAGAAACACTAGCGAATGGAGGATTATTTAAAAACCACTGGGGAGTATTAAAATAGGAAGACCTCACTAACACTTCAGAACCAATCAGTGCATGTGTGGTAGATGTGTGCTCTGATGTAGCTTTGCCTGTTTCAAGTGTCAGGTAAAATCAATGGAGACAGCACAGCTCTAGTTCTGGCCAACACAGGAACTCAGATCACTAGACTAGAAGTGGCATGAGCTTTGCAAAGCGTTCCCCTCAGTCCAGGCATAGCGCGCCACCTGCATACTGTGTCAGGAGCTAGCAATACTGGGAAGAAGAACACAGGGAGCAGGTTAGTCTATGTGCTTGCTTAGCCTGGCTATTTGGACTCAAGTCCACTTAGTTCATTATGCTAGTCCTTTAAGATTTGTTGGATAGATTTGTGTATTTGTTTGTTTATTATTTGTAGTTGCAAAGCTGGGGATGGAGACTTAGTCCTGCCGCACGGTAGGTAGGTACGCTAACCCTGAGCAAGACCTCCAGTCCCTGGGTAGGTGTACCTTTTTGAATGGGAAGTAATACTTACTGACTTAACACAATGCAGAGGTAACACTGCTGTTTCTTGTTATGATGCTAGACTCCTGTCTTATTTCCACAGATTTGAGAAGGGCTCACGATGTCTGTGCTCATGCTGACTACCTGAAACCAAAAGTTCCTTAGTTCCTCTGTCTGCTGAGTCCCTACCAAATATTCCATTGCATTTGTTTATCTCCACATCTCATGTTGTGCTTCTGGCAGTTAATGCCATGTAATAGGGGTGTTCAGTGTCTTAGAGTTACTATTGCTGCAACACCATGGTCCAAAGCAACTTGGGGAGGAAAGGGTTTATTTGGTTTTCACTGAAGGAAGTCAGGACAGGAACTCAAACAGGGAAGGAACCTGGAGGCAGGACCTGATGCAGAGGCCATGGAGGGGAGCTTACTGACTTTCTGTTCATAGATTGTTCAGCCTGCTTTCTTATAGAACCCAGGACCACCAGCTCACGGATGGTCCCACTCACAATGGTTTGGACCCTCTCCCATCTATCACTATTTTGTTACCTACAGTCTGATCTTACAGAAACATTTTCTCAACTCTAGTTCCCTCCTCTCAAAGGACTCTAGCTTCTGGAAGCTGACTTAAAACTAGCCAGCACATCTGTATTTGTATTGTGTGAAAAGATAAGCCAAGGGGTCTGTGGGACAGAGGTAGGCTGGGAGGGAGAGAGGGAGAGAGGGAAGGGGGAAGAGAAGAGGGGTGTGACAGAGCTTTTGAGCTGCGGACCTCTCCTGAATGACTGTATTGGAGGCAAGTTGGAGACCTCTCCTGTATTGGAGGCTATGTGGCACTATACACCTGCTAAACCCCACAAGATGTAGAGCACAGGGAATGAGCCCCAATGTAAAGTCTAAACTTTAGTAATCAGGCCATGTCAGCCTTGGTCCAGTCTCTGCACCAAGTGTGCTGCACTGAGCCAAGAAGTAATGGGAGACACTGAGAATGGAGGGGAGGAAAGGGAGCGGGTAGAAACAACACGATTCTGGTTTACTCTTCTTGTACACTTTAACCTGCTCTAAAACAAACAAATCAACCAAAAAATGCAAAAAGATGAATCAAATAATTTAGACAAGCTAGTCTTATAATGTGCTCTTCTAAGCAATGGAAAATGAATTCTAACAGGACAAGAGGTAAAGGAGCTGATTTGTTCCCACAAGCCATGGGAAGCGTTAAGAAAACCCCAAAATGGCAACCTCTACACTCTTTGTCATCTTTGTGTCCTGGATAGATTGATTCCTTTTATCATGCCCAAACCATGGGTGCCAGCTCCAGGCTCACAAGCTTTCTGCCCCAGCATAGTGGGACATGGCTCTCTCTTACCTAGTGCTTTCTTAGGCCCCAGGCTCCCACAAGTATGCCGGCTAGCCTGGCTTTACCCAATCTCAGTGTGGCTGGAGTGTGATCTCCCACGGGTGTGGGTGTGTGCAAAGCAGGAAACAAGCAGACAGGATAAGAACCTGCTACAGTTACACTGGCCACAGGCGGCAGTGTCATAGGTGACATAGACGACACAGTAGGAGATAGAGGTGGGCAGAAAAGTGGCACAGTCCTAGGCAAACCTACCAAGGGGGTTTCTTAACTCATTGAGATGTTGGTGTAAGGTGTAAGAGAAAAGAATGAGACGTGACTTCAAACGTTTGTCTTAAATAGCCCAAAGACGGGGCTGTATTTAACTGAACAGAAGAATATTTTGGTAGCACAGCTTGGGAGATGTCAGGTTCATTCTGTATATATTATGGTCTGTTAGCCATCTAATTGGCGATGTTAAATAAACAGTGGCTATGAGTGTGTGTCTTCCTTTGGGTAGTCACACAGCATATTGTTTATTGGCTCTTAATTCCTCTGGATTGCAAGCTCCATCAGATCTGGGACTTTGCCTGTTTGGTTCACTGCTGTATAGCCAATATCTAGCAGTACAATTTGACTAGAAAGATAAGGGATGGATGAGAGCTAACTGTGCGGTACAACAGAGCAGGGTGATGGAGACTAGACAGAGGATCTGTTCAAAACTGAAATTGTTTGCCTGACTGTGACTAAGGTGAAATTTGCAAGATTATCTATAACAGGCACTCCTAGGAAGATCTATTTAAATAAGAAGACACACCAGTGCTGATGGCAGTTCTCTGAGTTCGAGGTCTACAGAATGAGTGTTAAGACAATCAGAGTTGCATAGAGAACCCTTATCTCAGGGGAGAAAAAAGATAAAAAAGAAGAGAGAGAAGGACACTTGCAATGTTTTTGTAAACCTTTATTTTCTGTTTAAGGGACACTATCAACCCAGGCCCTTAGCTTCAGGCTCATTTCTACAAAGAAATTGGTTGGAAATATGGTAAAGGTAGAAATTAGAACTGTTTGTATGCGTGAGCCACAGCTATCAGTTCATGAACACAACGCACACCGAAGCCTGTATATTCAGATCTATGATGTTCTGGATTTTAAAAAATGCCTTATATATATAAAAAAGCATCTTTAAAAAGACAATGGTCTAATAAACAAAACTGTGTGCATCTATATCTAATTATAGGCATGTACAGGCGTGTGACACTCCAGTGGTGTAATGGGACTTGACTACTACCACACAGAGGGGCAGTATATCTCAGCCCTGCAGTTCAAACAACCTGATGTAGTGACTGTAATAAAATACGACACAAATCAACATAGCTAGTCTTCCGCCAATAATCTATCTCATGGCGTATGGCAGAAACTCCAGACAACGCTTCAGTTGTACCACAGATGAAGATTAGAACAAAGTAATTCTGGGCTGGGGATGTAGCTCACTGGTAGAACACTTGCCTAACATATGTGAGGTCATGGGCTTAATCCCCAGTGCAAAAGTAAAAGATCATAACACACACACACACACACACACACACACACACACACCAAACAAAAAGACACTCAAGGAAATAAAGAGAGAAAACACTTTGCATGGACAACTCTATGGCCCCGAATACTGCTTTTTCAAGTCTTCCAACAACTCTAACAAAGTCCCCAACTGCTCGCCTATGGCTCATTCCCGTGCAGGATGCCGTCCACAATCTGTAATAGTAACCGCATCACAAGTATGGAACACTTGAGGTTCTTATGGGCAAAAGCTGACCAAAGTGGGTTGTATAATGAACAATCAGCTAGAATCCACTCCCAGTAATGTGCTTTGGTACAAACACAAGTCATCCTAAGATTATATTAAATCCATATGTACATAAACACACACATGCACACATGTGTCACACACACATTCCACAGAGACTATCACAGATAATTTGGCTACAAGAAATTTACAATTATTTATATATTTATATATATACAGAATAAAAGATATTTGTCATTCTCACAGTCTGTAAACACCTGGGAAAATGCCCAGTAGAATTACTGTGGGCCCTTTGAAATGGTGACTGCTGGAAATCTGGGGACAGGATAGAGACTGAATTTTATATCAGAGAGGAGCAAAGAGTTAAAGGCTCACACACGTATAATACATTTCACTTGACACAATCAGCTCTTTTGGCCACTATGACATTGTTCCCTGTCTGGAAAAAGGAATGAGCAGGAAAGCCTTGTAGCCAGTCATTGCTGTGGAAGAAACTGAGTGTAGGGAAGGGACCACACATCATATACATGATTCTACCGCAGAACTTAGAGGAGATTTTCAGGTCCTCAAAAACCAGTCAGCATTTTCTTCCTAGGTGTGCTTCCGGCATGGCACACTCCAGCGACTCACTTTAGCTTTAGGACATGCTTTCACATTTCAAAAGATGGGTTATGAGAAATAGAACTGGAGGATGTCAGTATTGTTATTAATAGCTATTATTTCGAGTTGGAATCCCTCCCACTGTGAGTGGGAGACTCACAGTCGTCCTGCCTCAGCCTCCCATGCATTCGTTAAGAGCCTTAAGCATGTCGCATGTGCCATCTTGCCCAGCTCCCAAGTGTTATTATTTTTAATTTAACATAAAAATATGCTCACGCCAGATGTAATTCCAGAACCTGGGAGGCAGCAACAGGTGGATATCTGTGAGTTTGGGGCTAGCTGGATGTACATAGTAAAACCCTGTCTCAAAATTTAAACAAAACCAAACCCAAATATGCTCCAATAAAACATCATTAAAAATAAGGAAGAAAAAAAATAAAGTACAGGGTCTTAAAACTTCTTTGTTTAGCAGCTGCTACACTGCTCCGGTGGTCCCAGGCTCTGGCTGCATTTGTGGCAGCTCACGTTTACACATAAAGAGTGACACAGAAACATAGCCCACTGCTCATGGCTGCCATCCCCTCATCTTTATCTTCTGAGATTATGCAAATAAGAGGGGATAATCATTTCCAGGGTCCACGCGGATACAAAACACTAACACCGAATGACATCTCCCAAGTACTTTAGCCTCACAGTGCTTCTGGCTAAAGAAAAGAATCTTGTCACTATCTCTAAACTTTTTTAAAATCTGTATTTCTGACACAGAATATTATATAGCCCGGACTTTTATGAAGCGTGAGGAGGAGACTAACCTCAGACTCCTGATCGCCTTCGCCTCCCTTCTTCAGTTTTATGATTGCAGGCATGCGCCACTAAACCCAGTATAACCGCTACATCAGTGGTTCTCAACCTGTGGGTCAGACCCCTTCACAGGGGTCACCCAAGATCATCAGAAATATCAGATATTTACATTATGATTAATAACAGTAGCAAAAGTACAGTTATGAAATACAAACAAAGATGATTTATGGTTGGAGGTCACCACAGTCTGAGGAGCTGTCTTACAGGGTTGCAGCATTAGGAAGGTTGAGAACCACTGCTCTAGGGTCCTCTGCTGAGCCTTCTCACTGGCTGCTCCATAGAACTGCCTGAAAGCTGGTTGAACTTTCAAACTCCGTGTTCATGCAAAGATTGCAGATATTGTATGGGTTCCTTGAGCGATCTCCTTTCCCCCTCAGCTCTCATTATTTTCAAGTGTTGGATATGACATGCAAAATATGCAAATCTTAGGACAGACCCATTGACTGTGGTTGGAAGCCATTCCGCCACATGCCGTTGAGAGGGCAGGAGAGCTTTTCTTTTCTTGGGTTGGATTAGAGAAGGACCAGGGAGAGAACTTGGGACCTTTAGGGAGGCCCGCTGCTGTGTGTCCATTTCCCCCACCAGGACTTGAAGACACAGTGATTGGTGGATCTCAGAGGGATAGTTCATCTAGTTGATGCTGTCCTTGTGGCTGCTCCTTTCTGTGTTGTGGTTGTTCTGGTCGTGATTCTTCCACTGGATGCTTGTTCCATTCATGGGGACTGAGGTCATGAGGCTTTTGGACTGGTGACAGCAGCAGCAGAGGCACGACTGGGGGAGGGAAAGAGAGAGGGTGTGTGAGTGACTGAGTCAGCCCGCCTACCCATTCCTAGCCACACATGAAGGCTTGGGCATCACCAGTGAGGGCTCAATGCCCTTGGACAACTAAGGACAGCTGGAGCTTGTCAAGGCCAGGTAGAGATTAGGAGCAAAAGTTGCTTGCTTTTCATTTTAATTGTGTTCTTCACAGTTAGGAAGAGGGACGGCAGTGCTGGTTGGAGAGGAGCCTCTTCCAGGGCATGAGGAGATACAGTGGGAAGGGCCTGGTGACCCGCTTTTCATCAGAGTGGTGCTGGCATCTATCGGTACCTCCGCTGACCCTCCTGACAGCCCCGCTGTAGGACTGTTGACAACTCTTTTTGAAGGATGAGAGTGGGGTCCGAGGAGAAGAGCAGAATGAAAATTGCAAGGCAGGGCTCTCCAGACTGGACTCTTTCCTTTGGGAATGTGTTTAGTTTCTGAGGATTTTTAACAGGAAATTTCCCTTGTCTAATAATTAATATATAAATACACAAGTTAGGACCCGTATGTAGCCTATGTTAGTCCCAGCACTTTGTGGTTTGTACCCTTTCTATTACCAACTCTCGCCTGCTTGTACCAACCTCGGAGTGATATGTCTGTCTTTGTTTAGATCATGAGAGCAGTTACTGTGTTTTCCTTCTCTATGTTAAGCAATAGCCAACTACTCATACTGGGTACTTATTGTGCGTGTATATCTATCTGTCCATCTATCTGTCCATCCGTCCATCCATCCATTCATCCATCCATCCATCCATACATACATTTATCTACTGTCTGTCTGTCTATCATCTATCTATCTATCTATCTATCTATCTATCTATCTATCTATCTATCTATCTATCTATCCATCTATCTATCATCTTGTGGTAGTTTGCATGTAATTGGCCCCCGTAATCCTATAATGTCATAGGGAGTGGACTATTAGGTGGCTTTGTTGGAGTGGGTATGGCCTGTGTGTCACTGTGGGGATGGGCTTTGATGTATCATATACTCAGGATACCACCTAGTGAGTCAGTTGCCTTCCTGTTGCCAGCAAGATGTAGGACACTCGGCTATTTCTCCAGCACTATCCCTGCCTCCATGTCACCATACTCCCCACCATAATGGACTGAACTTCTGAACTGTAAGTGAACCACTGCAATTAAATGTTTTCTTTATAAGAGTTGCCGTGGTCATAGTGTCTCTTCACAGCAATAAAAACCTAACTAAGACACAACATTTATATCTGTCTGTCTGTCTATCTACCTACCTACCTACCTATCCATTCACCAATCAATCATTCACACTGAGTCGTACTTATTGGATGGTTACTTAGCCCATCTATTTTTCAGGTGAGGTAACTGAGTGAGCTGGAGGGGCACCAATTACAGATGGATGAGACCATTAGTAAATGCTGAGTGGTGCTGTCAGGCAAGATTGACTGCTTCCAGGGCCTCTACCCCTTACCTTTACCATGTTTTGCATAATATGTATTGTGACTTAAAGTCAAATATCTTGGTCCAAGATAACACATCCCAGTAAACATTAGGGCTATGCTACAATCAGTCCAGAACTGGAAAGTGGCACATCAGCGACAGGCTTGGAGCTCCTAAGGATGCTGGCTTGTCTGGAAGGAGATTTGAAACAAGAACACAGACTACGAGTGACATCACAGCAGCACAGATAGATGTCCAGAAGAGGAAGTATCCCCTTTTCTTGGAGAGACTATTACTTATTATTATTACTTTTTTAAGATTTATTTTTATTTTATGTGTATGAGTGCTTGCCTGCATGCACACCACGTGTGTGCTTGGTGTCCCAAGAGGCCAGAAGAGGGCATTGAGTGCCCTGGAACTGTAGTTACAGATGGCTCTAAGCTACCATGTGAGTGCTAGGAGTGGAACGTGGGGCCTCTATAAGAGGAGTAAATGCCCTTAACTGCTGGATCACCTCTCCAACTTGGAAAAGAATGCTATCAAATGCACCATTTAATTGCATTTAGTGAGAGCTTTCTTGGCCACAGAGCTCATGTTTGCCTAAGACTGGTTCAAATCTAAGACAATGAAAGGTGTGAATTGGCTTTCTGCATTCACAGTGTATGGTGCTTACATTTGAGTGTTCCTTTTGAAGGGAGGCACTAAACTGGCATGCGGTTAAACCAGTCCTTTTAGCTTTAACCTGTGAATATGTCATCTGGATATATACTGATTTTCTGCTATGATCAAGTCTGACTTTCTTTCAAGGCAGCAGGAAGTGAATTTCATTTCTTGAATGAAGAGAAACATGCCTGGTCAAAGCAGGGAGAAATGGAGTGGGCTATGGGACACACTGAGCTAGCAGCCCTTAAAGAGTTTGCAAAACAGTCTTACCTGGAAACAATTTTTGAATTTCTTGCTCACAAAATACAGAGCTATTGGGTTTATGCAAGAATTCATAGTTGCCAAGTTGATACCGATATAATCCATGAGCAACAAGAAGCTAGAGCAAAAGAAAACAGTGTCATCAAAACATGCCACTTAAAACCTGTAAGCAGCAATTGACCCTCAGAAGAGCACTTCTCGTGCCCCAAAGCCATGTCTTACAGTGGCAGGTGGACATTTGTAAGAAGGGCTGCAGGCCCAATGCTGTGGTTAGTGGCAGTCCCTGTGCACGGCTTTAGGAAGGGAACAGCAAGATTATAGATAGGACTCACACATTTTGGGATCAGTTATGGGTTGTGTCAGCTAAAAACATTTAATTCAAGTTACAATTTTAAGTTTCAGAGCGAGTAAGAATGCAAACATTCTGTAAATGTGAAAAGCTAGGAGACTAGTTTCCTTAGTGGGCACCCAGAATAGTACCTGAGCAGGTCACATCGGTTCTTTTCCATCTCGTCATACACAGTCTTCTTCAAAATGCGGCTTAAGTGAAGAGGAAACCAGCAGAGCGCAAAGATGACAACCAAACAGAACACGGTCTTCGCCACTTCTCGACGCTAGGGGAGAGTGCATGCAGCAAGGACAGAGGTGAGTGCTGCCACGGGGCAGAATAGTGACACACCAGAGGGAGGACTGCCTTTTAATACCCAGAGTGCAACTGTCTCATGGAAGCATCATTATCCATGCCTTTGGGCAGTTGCTGGGCTCATGATGTCCCGAGGACAACAGTAGAGGTCTATGCGAGAACAGCAGGAACTGGCCCAAGTCAACACTGTGGTTGAATCTAAGCATGAGGACATGTGTGTCTGTGAGGTTAAGCATGGGAGCATGTGTGTTTGTTGAGGGCATGTGTGCCTTCAAGGAGTACAGAGGGCTAGAGGGCCACTACTCAGGGATTAGTTGAAAGCTGAGTGTCAGGCAGTTGGCCTTAGTGATGGCATGACAGCCAAGGTGACTGGACACAGTCCCCAAATGAGCAAGTCTCTAGAGAAAGCAGCCCATCTCCACCTGTTTCTGATTTTGAAACTACTGTTCAAACTGCTTTGCTTTTATTTACTGTTTATTCATTTGGTTTGAGACAGGGTCTTGCTTTGTTGCCCATGCTGGTTGTGAATCCCTGGGTCCAAGAGATCTCTTTGCCTCATTAGAAGCATGTGCCACTATTCTTGGGTTGAATTTTGCTTTTTAATGCCATATAGTTTCTGGAGATCCGCTATTTGCAAACAGAAGGGCAAGGGAGGGGACTATCAGCAGCGATGGGTGCTGATGAGGGACTGACTCCAACTGAAGCTTTACCAGTCTCTGGGTCTGCTCGTGGTCTTAGCAGCCATAGGTTGGGAACTGCCTGACACCGCTGAGGTAAATCACCCCACACACATTCAGAGGCAGAAGTAGGGACATAGAATGCAAACTGTCTGTAACTGGGGTCAATCAACGCCAAACAAAGCTGACTGCAAACAGACTGCTGGAAACTAATGCTGGCTCAATTGGAGGCTTCTACCATTAAGTTCAGGAAACCTAAAATAAACACATGTAGTTGAGCCCTTCACAGAGACTCTTGACCCAAACTGCTCCTGTAGCCCAGAGAACTGAAGCCTTTAATCCCCCACAGTCAAGACACCAGCCGGGGTGTGGAGGACGCACAGAGAGCATCCCACTTTGCAGGGCTGGGGGCTCTGTAAAGCTGGGTTAGTTAGTTCGTTTTATTTTTGGTTTTTGCTTGTTTATTTTTGAGGCAATGTTTTATTCACTATCCTTGACTGGTCTGGGGTTCACTCTGTAGACTAGGCTGGGTTCAAACTCATAGAGGTCCACCTGCCTCAGCCACCCTTCTGCTGGGATTGAAGATTGCACCACCACAGCTGGCCTTAAAGGGTTAATTTTGCGCTTGAAGTATCTGCAACATTCATGCCTGAACAAAGCCAGGCTACAGTTTCTCAACATAAACACTACTGTCAGTCAAAGGTAATAGCTACCATTTGTGTGACACAGTGGACCTGACAGAGCACACATATGCACATTCCTTCCTGAGAGTCTCTTCATGTATTATTATGGCCAGTTTGCAGACCAGGGGCTGAAGCTCAGGGAATCAACAGAGCAACTGAAAGGGTGCTAATTGTGCCTGTGTGTGGTAATTATATAGAACTTCAGGGGCTCCAGCAACAGCTTCGCTGCCTTTGCTGTGATGGAATGTTTGCATGTGCTCTCCCCTGCCATGGACTGTACGTATGTACTCTCCCCATGTTATTATACGTTCGTATGTACTATCCCACTGCTGCCAAGCACTTACTTCCACTTCTATTTTAACTCTATGAATCAACATAAATGAATTATTTGCTGTGTGTATACTAGGAACTGGACACTGTTAGGCACCTGATATACCTTTGGCAATCTGTAAATATATCACTACATACTTATGAGAAACTAAAAGCTTGGAGACATGAAGTAATCTACCCAATGTCATGTGACTAGGAAGTTCAAGAGTCCCAAAGTCCATACAACTGTTCTAGCTGCTGCCCACAGGGCATGTCCAAATTGCTCCCACCGGCATGTCCGAATTGCTCCCACCGGCATGTCCAAATTGCTCCTGAGACTTTGGGGCCTCCAAGATTTCACCTCCTCTTTTGTATTCAGTCAAATTTCCTACCATGAGTCTTAGTTGAGGTGCTGATCTGACCGAACAGATTCCTGTTTTCATACAGGCCCTGGCTTCGTATTCTATGGCTGCTTGGACTGCACTGCATCGTTCTATTTTCTAATTGCCTGCATTTGTATTTTATTCACAAATAGACTACAAAACGCACAGGGGGAGATGAGCACAGGCATCTTTCCGTCCTGGCACAGCCACAAGCCCATTCCAATGCATCCATACACACATGCTCAATACACTTTTCGAGCTAACTATCTTTAAGCCCAGCCTCCCAGGGCCATCTGGTTTACAGGCAGGATTCCCACTTCCCAACAGGAATTCCTAAGGCCATATAAAGAAAACAGCTATGAGAGAACATTTTTATTTTTAGAAAATCAGCATAAATCTGTTACATATGACATGGTCATGTGCCACTTGAAGACAGAGATATGTTCTGAAAAATGTGTAGCTAGACAATTTCAACACTGTGCAAACACCATAGAGTGTACTAACACACTCCTGGATGGTATTATCTACCTCACAGTAGGCTGTGTGGTCCAGCTTGTCACTCCTAGACTACACATCTGTACAACACATTGCTGTACTGGCTAGCTTAGGTAATTGTAATATACTGATGTTTGCTTGTTTCAATATGTCTTAGCATGGGGAAGATACCGTAAGAAATGGTGACTGTGACGGCTTTCCGTCCATTTTAATCTTATGGAAGCCATGTCATTGGTGCAGTTGCAGCCGACTGTGATGCTTTTGTAAGCAAGTGCCTGCATTCACGGGCTTGTTCATCCCAAATGGCTTTGGCCGAGTTCCTGGGAACTGTGGAGACTTACCTGCTTGAGGTGCTCACTGAGGGCAATCCGCAAGCTGCCATTCCTCCTGTTGAGCATCTCACAGGTCATGAGGGTGTAGAAGATGGCTGTGCACACCAGCGGCATGCAGAAGTAGAAGCCGAAGAGCCACCAGTCCTTCACGTCTTGGTAAAACTGTCCAGTGGGGAAAAGGAAGATGGGACATGGGACGTGAGGACTGTGCAGGACGTGCAGTACCTGCCCACGCACCGCCCTTTGTGCTGACAGATGACAGCGGTGAAGAACTTGCATTATGCTCAATATTTATTTTTATGTTTTAGCACTGGATTTAGGCAAGTTCTGTTCTCTAAACTGTAGCATATGAAAAACATGCGTATCAAAATTCTCTCCTTATCCATACAAGGATACTTCTGAGACCCTCTGTCAGTACAGAGTCTCCTCTTGAAGTTCATAAAATGGGATTTGAGACATTTCATCTTTGAGTGTTGATGAGCCTCAACATTTTGATAAGATCAGCTGACTCTGGCTGTGTAGTTAAAGTGTACTCAGTAGGAACAGTGAGAGCTAACAGTGAATGGCTTCTCTGGGGCTGCGGTTAGTGGACTTAACCCTTTGCCTGGTATGGGTGCTATGCGACCCCAGAGTCAAGCAGCTCAGCCATCAATAACTCCACCCTCTCTATCCTAATACTAGCCACCCGGAAACCACTGACCTGGAACACTCCAGCTAAAGGCACCTCGGCATTATGTCTCTGTCAGCAAGGATTTATACAAATCCAAATTATTCAGTTTTCTATCTTTTTTAAAACTTTATTTTTATTTTCTGTTTGTCTGCATCTGTGTGTGAGGGTGCCAGATCCCCTGGAACTGGAGTTACAGACAGTTATGAGCTGCCATGTAGGTGCTAGGTCTTGAAGCAGAGCCCTCTGGAAAAGCAATCAGTGCTCTGAAGCACTGAGCCATCTCTCCAGCCCCTGGTTTCCCGTCTTTTTAAAGGAGAACACAATTGAAAGTTGCACAATGATACTCAGATGCTTTACTGAGTTAACGTCGAACTTGGGAAGGCATGCCTTTTCATTCCTTATGCTTCTTCTCCAGACTCTTTATTTAATGATGGTCATGTGGCCAGTATGGGCACCCTGTTCCCTGAATACTCACAGCTTCTGGATGTGGGGAGGAACCCTTTAGGACTGTTTAAATCATCTAAAAATAGTTCCAGAAGACAACAGTTAAGGCAAGTCTTCTTAACTGTCAAATGCCATAGACCCCCCTTGGAAATCTGGTGAACATGTGGGTTCCTTCTGAGAACAATACTCTGTGTGTGTGTGTGTGTGTGTGTGTGTGTGTGTGTGTGTGTGTAGGGCAGAACAACCTTAGATATCATTCTTCGGGAGCCATCTGCCTTGTTTGTTGAGACCTACGGCTGGCCAGTTTGGCTAGGCTTCCTGGCTAAAGCCCGTGGACCTACAATCCTTTGCCTTTCCAGCACTGGGTTGGTTATAAGCCTGTGCCACCATACCCAGCTTTTTACATGGATTCTGGGGATTGAACTTTATCATTTTATCAATTGGTAAAATTCCTAGACACCAGCATTGTATTTTAAAAAGCGCAAAGTTAAATGTTTGTGGTCACCATGGAAACCAATTACATTGAAATGGAGCTATCAAAATACTGAAAATAAAATTCTGATAAAGATATGTATTCATCAGAAAATTGTATAGCATATAGGTCTGCTAAATAATAATATAATGGCTTCAAAAACTGCCAGCAAAATATAATGGCTTCAAAAACTGCCAGCAATGAGCTCTAATACGTCAGGACTGCACACACTCGCTTCTCTCTAAAACGTCACAGAGCTTTGCTAGCTACAGTTCTGTTTTGTTTTGTTTTTGGTTTTTTGAGATAGTGCTTCTCTATGTAGCTCTGGCTGTTCTGGAACTTGTTTTTTAGACCAGGCTGGCTCGAACTCACAGAGATCCACCTGCCTTTGCCTCTCAGTGCTGGGATTAAAGACATGTGCCACCACCAACAGGATATCATCTACATTTAAAGTCAGAGGAACTTAGTGAAAACAAACACATTGTTTTTCCCATCCAAGCTCCTAGACTCCCGAATTTAATCCTAGATTAAGTACAGAGTCCCAAAGAAATTTGTTTCTTCAGATTGTTAAACAGATCTCCCCTAGTGCACCCTACTGCAGAAGGATCTCTGTCTGGAACTTAAAAAAATAAAAAATTTCAACTCTTTCCTTGTTTGGAGGCACAGACATCTTCTGAGGCTGCCCCACCCCTTCTGCTCCCTCCCCCACCCCTGCACTCCCTCCCCCACCACTGCACTCCCTCCTCCGCCCCTGTGCTCCCTCCCTCACTCCTGAGCTCCCTCCCCCACCCCCTCCAGTCCCTCTCCCACTCCTCCACTTCCTCCCCCACCCCCTCACTCCTTCCCCCACCACACTTGTAGCCCCCCTCCCCCCACTCTTGTTTCTGCTTCCCACAAAATTGAGGGCCAAGTGGGTGTGGCTTAGACGCAGCTGCCTGGGGGCTGGAAGGTGACCCAGGACAGAGCTGGCTGGAGTAGCCCCACACCCCCATGACACATGCCTACTGAGAAAGGGGTGGCACAGTTTTGTTTTTAACCTGTTGTCATTAGCTAGGGACTGGAGAGGGCTTTGGGCCAGGCTAGAGTAGAGCAAAGGTGAAGAGGGGAGCTGAAAGTAGACGGGAGGTCATGTTAGAAAAATAAGTGTATTTATTCCAGGCTTGGGACGAACTCTGAAACCTCACCAGCTTGACTTAAACCCTTATTGCAACTCACAGCCACTCTGCCAGCACTTGGCCTCCCTCATCTCAAACCCTTCCATGGAAGCCTCAGGCTTTAGGATGCTGCCTGCATCCTTTGGTCTATTTCCAGGGATTGGTAAGGGCCTTCTCGCAGGACCCTCCTCCTCTGTTGCCTTTCTTTGGACAGTCTGATGCTTATGTCCTCTGTCCACCTGGAACCAGTCTTGCAAAGGGAATATGCATTCTAAAACGTGTTTCCCAGTGCGCTCAGGCAGGCGCTTAAGCTTTTCAGAAGAATGCTGATGTGCTCCGGGTGCCAGGCCTAGAGTCCGTGTCAATATGAGCCCAGGCAGCAAGGCAGCGTGTTTACAGCCAGCGAGCCCGCCCGTCCTTGCTGAGTGTGTGTAGAGGTCAGGATCTATAGTCTTGTGTGTGCTACAGTGATTTCCCCATAGGGCACACATGCAGCTCACTTTGCTGAAGAAGAGTTTTGTGAAGTACGTTTAAGGTAAATAAGACTTGTGTTCAGAACTGTAACTGAGCAACCCGCACCTTCACAGGGACATGTCCATGTCTGTTGGACGGAATGCCTGTAGTTGCACTATGAGGAGAGGGTGGGAGAGGACACAGCTGCTCTATTTAAGAGGCTGCACAAGCCCAACGTTGCCTTCCAGGCAGCTGAGGACAGTGAAGGGCGGAGCCTCCCTGCCCAGCTATTTCATTTGGGGCTTTAGCATGTCTTGGATATGGTGGATATGGTGGGTGAACTGAGCTCAGTACCTCCATGAACTTGGTCGTGGCGTTGAGCATGCAGGTTCGATACTGCTCACCCCGGTATTCGAACGGTACCATGACGAAGCCGATGGCCTCTGGGATGGCCAGGATAAAGGAAAGGACCCAGATGGAGACAATTTCAATGGCGGTAATCAAGGGGATCCCGATTCCTTGAACACGACTCCACGAGGCCACTGCTCTGTACCTGAATAGGAGGAGGGGAAGAAAGGGGCGGGGAGAAGAGTGGTAAATCAAGTTAGTATAGTTTCAACTAACTTTGACTGGAGGGCGCCTCCCCTTGGCAATGCGTGCCATTGACTTTTGAGGAATTTTCTTTGAGCCTTGGTGTGAAATAAAACAAAACAAAGCAAAACCAGTTTGCCCATCATGGTGTGCCTGAATCTGAGATCTATAAAGAATGAAGATCAAGGCGTGCTGTGAAATAGTCATCCGGATATGATGTGGCTGTGGTAACCATGAACACGCATGGGACTCAGGCATAAGGCCTTCACAGGACTGGGCCCTTCGGCAGTCCCTCATGGTGGGGATGGTGCCCAACCCCTTCCTGAACAGCTGTCATTGGCATTAGTGGTAGTAGTGGGAGGCAGTGTCTTTTTCTTCAGTAGTGTGGCCATTGGTAAGTTGTTTATGGTCCAGTAAAATAACCATCTACCCATGCTCGTAGGTAACCTAGTTAAACTGAGGGGTAGCTGGGAGACAGGACTAGTCAGGAAGAAGGGGTCAGAGAGAGGAGACGAGAGGATGATGGGGTTGAATATAATCGTAATAGATTGCACTTTTGTATGAAATTGTCAATCAAGCAGTAAGTAAAGTGAAAAGAAAACCTTAGCATACTTAGAAAGAGACACCAGCCTGTGTGTGTGCCCGTGTACGGTAAGCTGAGGACCGGGGGAGAACAGGGTAGTGAAACCTTCTAGGGCTTTCTATAGTAATATGTACACACACACACACACACAGACACACACACACACACACACACACACACGTAATGCATATTCCAGACAGTTCCAAGTTATCCTGGAACTCACTTTGTAGACCAGGTTGGCCTTGAACTCACAGAGATCTGCCTGCCTCAGACACCTGAGTGCTGGGCTTAAAGATATGGGCCACTGCTTTCGGCTTCTCTTTATCAACAAAACTTGAAAGATTATTAATGAAGTGTGTGATTCTTGAGTGAATCATCACCACACATATTCCATAGTTCCTCTCTTCCTTTGTCTTCAAGATATTATTAGAGTGGGGGTTTCCCAGGCAGCAGGCTCAACAAATACCATTTTTGCAAGTACTAAACAATTGTTAAGTATCTCCCATTTTAGCTCCATACCAGGGAATATAAAACTGAGTTATAAATCCTTCATTCCTAACCTTCAGGCTAACAACCTAAGAGAAAATAATACTTCATACAGATGATAGAGCCTATGATAGAAAAGAGTAAATGAATAAGCAATAAAATATAAATAACCCTCTGATATTAAGAAATCATGCTTATTGGGGCTGGAGAGATGGCTCAGTGGTTAAGAGCACTGACTGCTCTTCCAGAGGACTCGGGATCCATTTCTGCACCCACATGGCAGCTCACATCTGTCTGTGGCTCCAGTTCCGGGGACCCAACACCCATGCACATAAGATAAAAATAAATAATTAAAAAAGGAAATCATGCTTATTTCAGTTTTTATTTCAATATTTTGGTGTGTGTATGAATTGAGACAGTGTCTCATGTAGCCCAGGATGTAGAATTCACAACTTTTCCTAGGATGACCTTGAACTCCTGACCCTCTTGCCTCTACTTCCCTAGTGTGGGATTATAGATGTGTGCCACTGTGCCTGCTATTTAATTTTTTTATGATAGCAACCACCTTTAAATGTCTGGCTTGGAAAGTCCATGCTCTTTGACTTGATCTGATGGCCCGACGGTAACTGCTGTCAGACTTACTACGAAGAAAAAACCTGGGACATGCATGATCTTTTTTATTTTTTTATGGCATGGTGTTTTTGTGGTTTCATTCTTGACATTTTCCCTCCTGCTGTAATGGAAAATAAACATTTTATTTTTATAGCCCTCATTGAATAGTGCAGGAGAGAGCTGTAAAACAAACCAAAGCAAGGGACGGAGACAGATGCATTTGGGTTTGCAGGACCTGAGATTGACTGCTGAAGATGGGTCAAGGCAGTGTACAAGTGCCCCGATTTCACAAAAATGAAGTTTTCGCCATTTGTATTTAGCTCACCATCTCAGTGTGTCTACACAGTATTTATCTGTGAAATCCAACTCCTGAGAATAATAATGCCTAATTCTTTCTGAGATTTGCTTAGAGACTAGAACCTATAAACTTCTGTATGTTATGATGACACCACAGGACACATGTGGAGTTCACTTGGCTGGAGAAATGTTTTGCAGGATATTTTCAGGGTGAGTAAGATTTGTGTGCATAAGAATGTCTGGGAAAGGCCAGGTCAGTTGAGAATGGAATGAAATGCAGCTATACGAACAGGCACCGAGAACCCTCTCATGGTACGGCAGAAACTCATCCTAAAATTTGTGGTTCTTTTTAGTATGATAAAGTTTGGTGCCTATTTTGATTTCCCATTCTATTTGACTCTCTTTGTGGCTTATTGATCTGGCAGCCTGATGTTCAGTAAAAGCTGGAGTGGAGACAAGATGTCTGTGTCCAAAGACTGCCAGCTGAGGTGACTTAAATAAAACACCCTTTCTCCCAAGAGCAAAAGGAGCTGGGTTTCTTAGCTGGCATCTCCGGAAGAAGATGGTAAGACAGTGTGATGACCATGTTTACAAAACAGCATCATTGCATACTGTATCATGAGTAAATCTAACTGATACACACATACACACATCCATAATCTGATATAGATATTTTTTTACATGTGTAGAAATAATTTTTAGCGTCTAGCTAGCTAAACAACTCATAACCAGTTTGGTCCTTTATTGACTCATATCACAAAGATCTAGAATCCTTTTCATTTGTTATCACATGAATCTTTACAACATCTTTGTGAGGTTAAAAAAAATGACCATAGAGCAAATAGAAACAGCAGCTTGGGAGGCTTTGGAGAATAAGAAACCCTAACTGTTCCAATGTTGATTTTTTTTCTTGGAAGTTTATTATTATAGCACGTGTCTGTGCACGCACGCATGCACGCACACACACACGCACGCACACGCACACACATGCACGCACGCACACACACGCACACACACACACACACCCTTTTCTTACTGCTGAACAGCTTTTAGTTTAGTTGATTGTGTGTGTGAAAGGTGTTTTTAGGTGTCATATTCTGCAATTGTCGTCACCACTGACTGATCTTCCCACGTGAAATGTTCCATCACTTGGCTTCCTCACACGCTCCAGGTGGATTTTGCTAGGCCCCAGTCCTCTGAACATCTCCATCCTATGGAATTATCATCATTTAAACCAAATGTGTTTATAATGACCAAATTTATAGCTCTAGCCTGGAACTCACCTCACACTGTGAGTTTGAGTTATCAACTTGAGAGTTCTACTGGGCGTCTAGTCTACTGGGCATCTAGTGAGCACCCAAACATCCCAAAGCATCCCCTTGACCAGTTCTTACCACCTTGCCCCCGAACCTTGCTTCTCTCCTCTTCCAGCACATACTCAGTCTCTTTTGTAAATCTTTTCATATCTGCCTTCAAAGGTGCCCACTTCTAGCATGGTGCAACACACCTTTAATCCAGAACTCCAGAGGCAGAGGCAGAGGTAGGAGGATCACTGTGAGTCCGAGATCAGCCTGGCCTGCATGTCAAGTTCCAGGACAGCCAGGGTTACATAGAAAGACTTTGTCTCAAAAAACAAGCAACAACAAATAAACAAAAACCAAAATCCCCCCAAAACCAAAACCCCCAAACCACACTAAAAGAAAAACCCACAAAAAGGAGTGCTCACTCCCCCTTCTCACCCATCATAATGCTGCCTAAATTGTTCCCATAGTTTCCTAACTGGTGTCTGTACCCATCTTGTCCTGGCACAGCATTCCTTGGATACAGCAATGGAAGTGAATCTGCTAAATAGACAGGACACACTTTGTTCCCACCTGCCATGACTGCTCTCCATTCAGGGACACCACGAGGCACCCACACATCTGCTTGCTCTCTTCCTTCAGGTCTTTACTCAGTAGTAGGTTTTGTTTTTGTTTGTTTGTTTTTGAGACCGGGTTTCTCTGTGTAACAGTCCTGGCTATCCTGGAACTAGCTCTTGTAGACCAGGCTAACCTAGAACTCATGGAGATCCGCCTGCCTCTGTCTCCTGAGTGCTGGGATTAAAAGAGTATGCCACCACCGCACGATATTCAGTTGTATTGTAAACATATTTTTAAAAATTTAAATTTAGATTTCACTACGCATCCAAGATTGTCCTGAAACAAACTATTTAGCCACAGCTGGGCTTGGGTTTGTGGTTCCCTACATTACTGTCCCAGGTGCTGGGACCACAGATCTGTTGAGCTGGGGCTCACCTGAATTTTTATAAAACCCCTACTTATAAATTCGGAGCCCTCTTCCTGTTCCATTTACAATTCTCTGTTTTCCCCATAGTGCTACCACTATGGGACAAACCAAAAGTTTTTTCTTTACGTATTTGTTGATTGTCTGAGCCAGCCCTCCATCTAGAAAACCATCGCCATACAGGGCACTTTGAGTGTTTCCCATATGAAGTGATGGGTACCAAACAGATACCTGCTGAGTCAAGTGTCTTCTCTCATTCTTGCTGTGTCCTTCCCCCGTACCATGCACTGTTTTACTTTATTGGACAAAGCACTTTATTTTATGAACACTTTCCTGCTTCTCAAGCTAGTCCTGGATTAGGTAACACATACAAAAGCTAATCCTTTCTTTTTCTCTTTTAAAGCATAGAATCAAATCATTTTAAAACAAGGATGGACCTTTGGGCTGTTTGTTTTTGCCTTTGTATTCAAGATGGGAACCCTAAGAACTGGAAAGGCAAGGGGTGGGTGTGGCCACACCCATGCTAGTCTCCAGGGAATGGGGAGCCTGGGCCAGGATGTGGGTTTGCTGATACCCTGACATGTGGCATGTCACGATAAAAGGGTAGACCATCTTTTATACAGGTGAAGTTGTTTGTCATAGTTAGTGTATGCCTATACGGCAAATTAAAATTGTTTAAAAGACCAGAGGCAGTTCTTTCTTTATTACTATTTTTTTCAAGATAAAGTCTCTCAGTGTAGCCCTGACTGTTCTGGAACTCTCTGTGCAGAACGCTGGCCTCGAACTGTCTGTGTAGACCAGGCTGGCCTTGAACTCACAGAGATCTTCCTTAGATCTGGCTGCCTCTGCCTCCTGAGTGCTGGGATTAAAGGTGTGCCCCACCCCCATGCCCAGCTCCTGTGATGAATTCTGAAGGTAAGGCTGGAGACAGCCATCGCTACATCAACCTTTATAATGTTTAAAAACATTATAAAATAAAAATTAAATTACAAAGATGTCACTTCAAAATCTCTTTTTAGTTTTAAAATTATTTGCCTATTGCTATTATTATCATTTTATTTTTAAGGTAGGGTTTCTCTGTGTAGTCCTGGTTGTCCTAGAACTT
>JAQHUG010000243.1:123456-141976 GCA_028555095.1 Dicrostonyx torquatus
AGCATGGGGACCATGGGAGAGGGTTCAAGTGGAGGGGAGAGGCAGGGAGGGGAGCAGAGAAAACTGCAGAGCTCAATAAAAATAAAAAAGAAAGTTTTTACTATTAATCCCCTCAGGGTACTTTTCTTGTCTTAGTGGCAGTGGCCATGTGACCTAGGAGCAGGCAGATCTGGTGCATGCCATACTGTCAGGAAGGAGTACCCTGACAACCCAGTTCTGACCACTAGGAATGTATTGGCTGTGCCTGTCCCTCCTAAGCAGTGCTTCACAGTGTGCCTTAGCTTTACAAACAATACTGTCTGTTAAAACGGCACTGCGAAACACCGACAACAAACTTTATTTCTTTCTTTGTCTTTTGAGATTAATTTGACCGTTGGAATTTCAGATGGATCTATTATTCTGGGAGAAAGATGTTTTCAAAGGGATGTTTTAATGGTGTTTTATGTTAAAAAGTCTGTGTGCTTTAGTCCCAGTACTTGGGAGGGAGAGTTGAGTTAGAAACTAGCCTGGTCTACACAGTGCGTTCAGACTAATCAGAACTGTCACAGATAAACAGACAAAGAAACAAACAGATTGTAAAACTCCCCAGGGTTCAGACTAACTTTACTATTTGTCTGTATCATCAAAGAACATGTATAACTTGAAGTCACAACTATCCTCAGTTTTTCTCTGTTTTCTCAGATGCTTAGTGTGTGGGTTGACCCAGGGGTTATCCATCTGGGAAGAAATAGCAGATCTCCTTGAAAGGTCAAGAACTATAATGGACAAAGTTTATAATAGGCTACATGGCTGTCTAAAGTTTTTAATTAGAAAAAAATTCTTCCTAGAAAATTCTACCGCAATCATAATTCTGTACTATGTCCTGATATAGTTCTCCAAACTTGTTAATTAGAATATAAATGTATTAGTATAAATAATCACATTAAAAGTATCTATTTAGCATATACCTATACATGTAACAGGAGTGCATATATGTGTGCACAAAAATACATGTGAGAATGTCCACATGTACACATCTCATAACAACTGAAAACTATTTCATTCCCTATTCATGGAATGAGATACTTTCCTACAGTGAGAAGGAATGAGCTGTAACTCAACACCACCATATGGACGACTGTCAGACGCATGTTGGTGAGACAAAGAAGCCAGACACAAAATAATAGATCTCATGAGCTGAATCCATTGCAATGAAGCCCCAAAGTATGCACGCTCACGCCATTCGTCAGGAAGGGGAAGCCCAGAAGTGTGCATGCATTCATCACATCCTACCATGAGAACCGAAATACATACAGTGCTCACATGTCAATTAAAAAAAAATACTTTTAAAACTGAGGACTTCTGACTTATTTTAACAGTTTAGACATTTTCCTAAATGTCACATGCTACATTTCCACATTGTCCTTTCGATTCTCGTGCAAGCACACTGGAAGCAAGTCTACAAAGACAACATTCAGTTCTACCAGCCAAGCCTGGCTTTTCATCTCAGCTGACATGGTGGATAAGCCATAGGAAGCTGTCTTTCTGCATGGTGTCTGGAGACACAATGTTGCCTGGCCTTTCAATTGCTAAAGGAAACTACAAGACATTAGTGTGGCCAAAAGTATTCCTCTAAGCATGTGTCTAGGCAAGAGCCATCCAAGAATTCAACTTTTCTTCTTAGTCTGTTTACTTGTATTTCCCATGTTTTGCAACTTTTCTTCTTAGTCTGTTTACTTGTATTTCCCATGTTTTGCTCTGTCTGTTGATCTCCCTCTCATGACAATGAATACAGTGTACGCCAATCCCGATTACCAGCTATTCCAAGGCAGTGTGCAAGTCTCTGACACAGCTGCGATACTGGAGAGAAATCTCTAGTGTCCACATTTTCCTTAACAATATGTTACTTCCATTCTAAATAGAGAATCAGACTGCTAGGGGCTGTGGACTGCAGCTCATTGGTAGAAGGCTGCCTGGTGTATTTGAGGCCCTGGGTTCCATTCCCAGTGCCATAATAAATAGATTAGTGAGCAAATAAAGTTTACAAACTGGACATGAGAAGAACGATGGATGGCTTCTGTCACTGAGGCCTTGGGAGCTGTGTTTTTGGAATAGCATTGGTCTTTGGATGCATTTGCTTTAAGAGGTACTGGAAGAGAAGAAACCTCACTGGGTTACAGCCGTCTCTGTTGTCAGAACCCTGGTACTAGCTCTGCATTGTATAATGCATGAACTCAAGGAGACTTACTGAGATAGTCTGGGTATCAATTTTGTCATTTAACAGTGGCATGTTGTAAATTTCTTAGGGAGAGAGCCTTAGAGAGCCTGGCAGAGGATGGACACTAAGTTAGGAAATAACTATTCTCAGGATAAATATCAGTATATTGGGACAGCAAAATGGCTCATTAGGTAAGGATGCTTGCCACCAAGACTGCCAACCCGAGTTTGATCCCTGAGTTGTCCTCTGACTTCCACGTGTGTGCAGCAGCATGAGCCCACACACAGGTAGGAAATAAACAGCTGTGAAGAGGCTGCCATACAGACCATCTTTTATGATAGCCCGTTTCTGTTTTATTAGTGCGGAGATGCTTCTCAACATTGCAGCTGGGGTGTTCCTGTTAGAGTCTAAGCCAGACCACACCCTTACCTGCACACCTTTCTAAACTCTCCAGCTCATTCACAGGAGAAAGCCACAGGCTACACAAGGACGTGGAGACAGATGGACCATTCTTCCTACTTCTTCCCTCCTCCTTTATTACATCCCAGTTCCCTGTGTAAATTTTCATTCTCTCTCTACCCATTTTACAATTAATATACATATTCTGTCTTTCCCCCCCCACATTGCTATATACACAAATCACTCCTGATTTATGCCTGTTATCTACCCATAGGCAATTATTAATCATGTCTCCTTTAATTCAGAACTGTCTTGATTTAGACAAGTAAGTTACATGGTCATCCTCTACTAGGCTTCTGTGGTCTGCCTCTCTCCCTTTTGTCCCTGTCACCTCACTACTGTTCTGTCCCTCCCAGTAAGACATTATGGCTGTCTTGCTTTCTTTAAACTTTCAGCAGTAAGCTTGTTATAGGGCCTTGAACCTACTGTTTCCGGCAGCGGGAATACTTTTGCCTCAGAGAGTCAGCAAAGTTTGTTTCTCCACCTCTCCCCCTGTCTCTCCTGCTTTGTCTTCCTTTCCTTTCTTTTTTTTTTTTTTGAGACAGGGTCTTAAAGTTGTTTACAATGGCCTTGAATTCTGTATGTAGTTGAGAAAGACCTTAAATCCCCAAGCCTCCTGCCCTTGCCTCCCAGTGCTGGGTTACAGGTGTGTGCCTTCACAGTTTTTATTTACTTTATTTATTTAAAACTATTTTAAATTTAAATATATTTTGATAATTTTCTTACCCTCCTCCAAGTCCTTCTAAATCCTTGCATGTTTCTTATCCATCCAACTTTAAGTTCTTTCTCAAAAAACAAACAAGCAAAAAACCCAAAAAACAACAAAACAGAAAAAAACCAAGCCAAAACCCACAATATAACATAATGTCCAAAACCTAGAAAACAAAATACAACACCCCCCCCCCAAAACCTGGTACTTTAGACCACAGACCTTTGAGTGTATCAGGCAAAGACTTCACTAAATTACAGCCTCAATTCCCCATATAAGGCTTTGTTCAATTGTAACTTATTTTGAGGCCCTTTCCTCTACCTACTTTATAATTAATATATTTCTTCTTTTCCCATTTTATTATTCTCAGCATTTTTTTGCATACATATTTGCTTATTTATCTTCTTTTTGCCTGTTGTTCTTTCCTATTTAAGCTCCATAAAGGTGAGAGTATCTATGAATTTTGTTTAATATTATTTTCCCAATGTCTTTATTGTACAGTTAATGAAGAAAACTTAGGAAGTAAAGTCCTAATGAAACTCAATAATCAAATGGCTAAGTATTTACCTTCTCTTTGGCTTTTGAATACAAAGTTGAATTAATTGGATTCCTGTTTTGTTTAAATTGTCCCTTCTCTACTCAGTTTTTTATGTGTAGAATGTTTTGCCTGCACACATGTCTGTGCATCAGGTACTGCCAGGCGCCCAAGGAGGACATAAAAGGCCCAGGGTTCCCTGAACTGGAGTTACAGACAGTTGTGAACTGCCATGTGGGTGCTGGGAATCAAACCTAGGTCTTTAGAAGAGCCATCATTACTTTTAACCACTGAACCATCTCTGCAGCCCCAAGTCCTGAGTTTGAGCAAGAGTTATGAAAAGTCTGAAGTTTGCTTCCACTATTCATAGTAGTCTAAGAAATATTGTTTTAAAAATTTAAAAACTTTTTAACTAATTTAGAGTCCAAATTTGCACTAATATGTGTGCAATTGATAGTAACTTTCTGAGTCCAAATTTGCACTAATACGTGTGCAATTGATAGTAACTTTCTGAGCGTGCATCTGACTCAGGACCCTGAGGTCAAAGAACTCAAATGCTCCAAATTTAAATGAAAAAATGTTGCTGTAGAAATTTAGACACAAGGGTATCCACAATTCACCCTGAACGACATATTCAGTTTCACCATCATGCAGCTAACTTCACAGGCAGAGGTTTCTCTACAACAACTGGCCCCAGTTAAAAAAAAAACTGCAGATGCAGGAAGTGATCATCTTCATTCCCAAGAGAGCATGGCCAGTGGGGAGGCAGCCTTCGCATCCCAGCAGGGTGCCCTAAAGCGGTTTGCCGCCTGGCCTGACATCAGCCTGAGAGGCTCCCCTGACTTTGCACAGCCCACACTAAGGGCATCATCTTCTGCACTAGAAAACTACGTCAGAGTCATCTGCTTTATCAGTTAGAATACCGGAATCAAGGCAACACACATACACGTGCACATATGCATGCAGACACGCATGCGTGAATGCACACACGCACACACATGTACATTCTATGAAAATTATTTTCTAAACTGGTTTCACATGTTCATTTTATGTTCAGTATGGAAGAAAGCAAACTCTGGTTAGGAGGTGAACTCTTTGATGGAGGAATCCCAACAGCCACGACTCCATTCTCCTCTTAGCACCTCCCAACAGTAATGGAAACCATCTTCCTCTCCTTTCCAGGGGAACAGTCCTGCAGTTATGACAGTTTCCATCCCCCAGAGCTGAAGTGGGGAACACTGTGCTGTAAGGCAGATGCCAAGGGTCAGCAGAGCAGACCCACATGAGAATAATTACATAACACAACCATGAGAGAAAGCAATAAGGTTCCCAGACACAGGAAATGAGCAGTCAGAAGAGAGGGAGGAAAACCTGGATAGGGTTCTGAAGTCTGTCCAGACAGCAACTTCCTAACAACAAACAGAAAACTGGCTAATAAATTATCACTCTGTCATTTCATGTGTGTATTTATTCTTAAACCATTTAGATGGATTTTTGCAATGAACATGTCTTCACAATGCCAGAAATGTAACTCATTTCTTATTCTCTGAAAAGTAAATGAAATTTTTGTTATATGAATGTTCATTTTGCTATTCTAAATCACTTGTAGGTTTAAATATAGTTACCTAAATCACATCATAAATAAGTTTAAAACTGCGTATTGAATGGTAATTTTGGAAAGACTTTTTGTCTGATTGTACATTCCCAAAGAGAGAGGAAATTATATAGCATAATTTCTGAGCCATAGGAAAAGAATTCTTAGCCTCCAGAAACACAGGGATGGGGTCTATACAGTCATGGTGTAGTGTTCTGTTTCTCTCAAGTTTTTTTCAGTTTTATGAGCCCCAAGTCATTCTGATTTGTGTGGGGTGAGAGGAGTAGAAAGTCAATAAATTGAGTAAGAAAGTCAATAAATCAAGTCTGCTTTTAGGTCTTGGAGAAAAGAGTTAACTACAATGCTTTTCTTTTTTTTTTTTTTAAAAAAAACAAACCTCATTCATCAAGTATTTTAAGCTAGGCATAGGAGAGGCAATGAGACATGGGAATGATGGCAACTCGCCTCAAGGAACTTGCAGGAAGCCAATAGATTGGCAAATACAATGGAGCATGTGTTAAATGTTCTCATAGGGTTAATGGGGTTGTCGTGGGAGCACATGGGAAGGCAGTAAACCTAGTCTGGGTCATGAATAGCTGCCAGGCAGAAAGATGCTGAGTTCCGGAATACAGAGTGTAATGAGCCCAGAAAAGACTTGTGGGGAAATTATCTGAAGAGGATGAACCATCTTGAGATCTTGACCAGGTCAGGTAGCTGGAGTAGATAGAAGCCTAAAGAGACAGATCCTGGAGAGGAGGCATGTACGGCTGGAGAATAGGGCACCAGCAAGGGCCGCTGATCTGCACCGAAGGAATAGGCTTTCTCCATTAAAGTTTGGGGACAATTTCTGCTGTTAACCTCATGCTTACAACACGGCTACAGGCATGAATGAAAAAGGTCTACTTCTCTATGTGGAAGATGCAGGAGAAACAGTGTGAATACCACATATGGAATTCAATAGGTAATTTAATTTGGAAAATAGGATGTGTAAACAACAGGTACCTAGTCTATAAATAAAACATCCTTTTGTTAAATCATCATCATCATTGTCTCAGCTTCATCACCATCATCATCTGAAGATCTCAGAAAAATCAAATATGGGGACTAGAGAGATGACTCAGCAGGTACGAGCTCTGGGTGCTCTTCCAAAGGTACCAAGTTCAATTCCCAGCACTCACGTGGCAGCTCACAACTGTCTCTAATCCGGCTCCAAGTGATTTGACATCATCCACAGAAATACAGGCAGGCAGAACCCCAATGCACATAAAATAAAAATAAATAAATAACTTTAAAAAAAGAAAAGAAAAAATCAATTTGAAGTTAATTTCAACAGTCAAGGAGCATGTAAAAATCAGAACAAGCATTACCAACATCTTGTGTTACCAAACATCTCTGTTTGAGGTAGCTGGTTTATAAGTTATGACAGCTTATTTCTGAGACCTAAACTGTCTCGGTGACTGGCTGTGTCATGAAATGATATTCGTACCACTGCCCTCAAAAGAGTACAAGATGCAGAGACTGGGTGAACATGGAGAGTTACCTAACCGGCCTTAGGTAAAAGCCTTTTGTTGCCACCTTGCTCAGATCCTCTGCCAGCGAGAGGCCCTGGGAGCGTTGGCTTCCCATTGCAAAACACTCTTGATTTCTACAAACCTGGTTGCTGCTCCCAGTAAGGGGTCAGTAGTCGCCAGTCATTACACAGAATCCGTGATTCTCACGAACCTACTTCTTGCTCTGCGCCAAGTGGAGGCATTATTTACCTAGTGTACCACCCAAAGAGCTCCTGCAGTTTGAGCTTGGCACTGCCAGAGGACCTGTACCACAAGCTCAACTCTTCGCCTCTCCGCATGAGTGTAACTCCCATTCGTTTCACTGATTCTCTCATACATATGTTTTCTCTCATTCTTATTTCTGCTTAAAAGGCAAGGCGCAGTGGCTTATGGGAACATCTGTGTGAACATCTGGGTATTATCCTGAAACTACGTGCTGCCAAGCTTTGGCCCACCCACAAACCTCACTTTTGAGGTCTCTACTTTATTGCAAAGCATAGCTCATATTCTGGCAGGCAATACTACCTGATATAAATATAATTTCCTGAATCATTAAAGAATAAAAATGCTTACATTCTATGTCTAACCAATATGCTAACTGGGGATTAGTTTTGATTCTCAAATTCAGAGATGATATTTGCATTGTATTGCAATTCTAACAAGCAAATGCCTTGTGAACATAATAATATTCTTGGCCAAATTTTGTATTTTTTGAATACGGGATATTAGAGAATGCATTTTGCTGGCAAACTGAACCCATCTGTAGTATATCCAGTACAGGCTGTAAGCTTGGGCATAGGAAAGATCATGCAAGCTCTTTCTTTCCCTCCCCCTTTTTATTAATCTTCTTTTGCAATTATGACATTATTTGCTTTTTGAGCAACTAAAATTTAGAGTTGTCCTTGATCAACTGTCCCTCAGCACCACCACTTGCAAGGCCTTGTGTGTCCGAGACCCCAGAAGCAACTGGCAGTCGTCTGCGCTCTGGGCTCCATCTGCTGTGTACTCTGCTTTGTTAGATTGTGGGATTTTCTTTTGTCACACGTGTGAGGGTGTGCATGTAAGCAAAGTCTGGAGCCATTTCTCTTCCTTTTTTGATTCATTTCTTCCCAATGCCACATATACACTCCAGAGCTAACCCAGTTTTTGATCTAAGGTCTTTAAATGCCTTGACAGCAACTATTTGGGGTCGAGCTCATTGATACACATGACTGGAGACCATGGAAAGTCTCCAAGGCCCGGCCATATGGCTAATGATAGATAGGAAACGGCTCAGCGATGTGTGACATTTGCTTTCTAAGAGCCGTTCTATGGGACTTCTGTCCAATTCCTTCCTAAATGAGAGAAAAGAGACACAACGTCAATAGGCAGAATGACAGCCGTGGTAGTCTCTCTCTCTCTTCTGGTGACATCACTGCATGTGACTGAGCTGCCATGTGTATGCAGGAAACTGCAGAGACAAGAAAGCTGGATTTCTGGACCTGGAACTGGAGTTGCAGGTGCTTGTAAACTGTGATGTGAGTGCTGGGTACAAGCTCAGGTCCTCTGCGAGAGCATCACTGCTATTGCCATCAGCCCACCTCTCCATCCTAAGAGCCGAAGCCCCATGTCAAGCAACAGCTCCAATAAGTGTCGATGCCCGAGGATGACTGCGATCCCAGCTATATTAGCTGTCTGCCTAAGAAAGAGTTTCTGGTACACCACGTGGGGAATGCTGGATGGAAAGTCATAAGGCTACGACAATACGATGTTTGGATCAAAGGGTGCTTCCCTCCCTGGAGGCCTCTACAGCTGCTTCCACCCTCGGGTGTGCAGAGCGGCTGGGGCAGCTGGCCTTGGCTGTACATTGTGTCAGGTGAGCCAGACTTTGGGGTAGATGGTTTTGAGCCTGTGCTTCCTGGATGAAGTCATGCATTGATCACCCCACGTATGTGTGGCTCCTACTTTAAATATGTCTAGTGAAACTGAAGTTCTAAGAACACTTCAATGAACGGTCAGTTTTTTAAAAAAAAAATCTGCTGTGACTGTTAAACAGAATAATAAGAGTGATGGAAAACTCATGTTGTGTGTGATGTGATGTGTGTGTGTGTGTGTGTGTGTGTCTGTGTGTGCAAGCTAGTTAGCTGACCAATTCAGACACATGTGGAGGTCAAAGGTTGTTTTCTTCAGCTGAAAACTAACTTTTTGAGGCAGGAAGCTTTCACTGGACTTCGCTCTTGCCGTTTTGCTCCACCAGACCGGCTGCCCATCAAACGGCCAGAACCCACCCGTCTCCCCCACACAGAGCTGAGGTTATAGATGTGTGCTTCCACGCCTGGCTCTTCACTCAGGTGCTGGGATTTGAACATAGGTCCTCATACTTTGTCCACTGAACCACATCCCCAGCCCTGAAACTTATCTACTTAGAGAGTCTAGAAGGTTGATCTACTTTCAACATAATTCTTCCAGTAACGAGGGAGATGAAAAGAGTTCATGCTTCCATTCTTTTAGAGAAATCTATAGGTTACTTTCTTGAGTACCTAAATTCAGTGATTAAGTGAGATGGACAGAAGATGACATTGTGGACCAGATGTGGCTAGAGGATCCAAGCCTGAGACAGGCGGTAACTGAATGCCTAGAGGTGAATTGGCAGGAGGCAGCCAGGGAGACCTGGAACAGAGCCTGACCTCACACTACCCCAAAGGATGTTTCCTGACTAGCTTGGGGAGAATTCAGAGGAACAGCAGAGGTCATGCTCTTCTGACCTGGGGAAGAGTATGACAGAACAACATGGAGAGACCGTCATTGCTGGGGCCTTTTAAGCTCACGGCAGTGCTGTTTCCTTTCCTCAAAAGAGGACTCGGGTAATTATGTAAATACTTAATGTTTAAATATTTTAAAAGATTTAACTTCTGAAACTGATATTGGTCCACTGATTCATATCACATTTAAAAAACAGGAAGCAAACAGCTACAGTCATGTGATATGAAAGCACCATGACCAAACTGTCTACATGACGTCAAATTATAACAAGGTGCATCAATCATGAAAGTCCCCAAAGTGAAGAAGCACGGAGTCGGACATGGATGTGTCTGTCAGTCTATTGCTACGTGAACGCAACGTAGATTGTATTTGGATTTCTACAATAGTCAGAACACCCTCAGCTAATGTCACTCACCGTCCTGCGGAAATGAAGCTTAAGTGCTGATTGGCAGGAGCAACTCAAGACAAGCAGCCCCCACCCTGCCCTGCTCCCCTGCAGCTTCCCCCACTGGTTTGCCAAAAGACTGCTTTGTACAGAGTTGCATCTCCAGGGCATGCTCCAGACAGAACAGAAGCAGGGAGTAAGTTCAGAGATGTTAATCCTTCTCTTGAACAAAGATGAGCTAGGTAGCTAGTGTCTACACACAAATAATCAAGAATTCCTAATAATATTCACCAATAATCAACTCAGATTAAAGAGTCAAATTTTGACCAAAAGTCATGACAAAGTTAAAATCTGTCAGTGAAGATTATCACTAGAAGTACTCTTGACAGCTCATAAATGGAAAATTAAAAACTTTTTAAGAGAAAAAAGTAAATTTTGAAGCGTGTAGTAAACATTTAAATTAATTATATATTTTCAACCTTGCTTCATAGTTTAGTTCCAAAATTCTGTTTTTGTGTTCAAACTGAAATCACATGCATTCAAACTTATTCTGAACAAAGAAAGAGTATGTTATTTCTTGATTATTCATTATCTTAATTTCTCTTCTTTTCCAAAAAGTATGTGGTACAATTTTGAAAGATCTTTAACATTCAAAAAAATTATCAACTGTCTGTGGTGGCACATGCCTTTAATCCCAGTACACAGGAAGCAGAGACAGGAGGATCTCTGCGAGTTCAAGGCCAGCCTGGTCTACATAGGGAGCTGCAGGACAGCCCGGGCTACACGGAGAAAGCTGCTAAAGAAGAAAAGAACAACCACTCCCTCCATCTTTCGAACACTGGTGCCCGTGACGTCATGAGTTCTCACTGGATACAGGGGGGAGACTCCAGGCTACCCTGATACTCATAATTCAATTGGCAAAGCAGTTTAAAGTAATATTTCAGAATTGTATCACTTAAAATATAATAATGTGTGACCCTTTAATACAGTTCCTCATGTTGTGGTGCCCCCCCAGCCATGAAATTATGCTTTTGCTACCTCATAACTGTAATTTTGCTACTGTCGTGAATCATAATGTAAACATCTGATATGCAGGATACCTGATATTCAACCCCCAAAGGGGTCACAACCCACAGGTTGAGAACCATTGATCTAGATTAATTTATTTCTGTGGGAGAGGAGGAGGAAAAGGAAGAGCAGGAGGAAAAGAAATAAGAGGAGGCAGAGAGAAGGAAGAAGAAGATGGGGAGGAGGCGGACTTCACATTAGAGGAGGTGGGGAAGAAAAGGAAGGGGAGAAAGAGGAGAAGGAGAAGGAGGGAGGGGGAAAAGGGAAGGAGAAGGAGAAGGCGGAGGGGAAGGAGAGGGAGAAAGAAAGTCTGGGGAAAGCAATTTCCTTGGGTTTAGAGTGAAGGCATCTCTGAAAACACGGCACACATATGCCAATTTCCTTTGACTTTTACTGAAATATTTTTAGCATTTCCTTCTCACAAAGGCTGCAGCAAATATGAAATATCCTGCTTCTTTCAATTTTAGTTTATTTTGCTTAAATGGTCTCTAAGGCAGCGCAATCACCACAATGTTTAGACACTTATCTTCCCTGACTGAAGCAACAACTCGTCTTCGTTATCTTTAGACCTCTGCTGCCTAGCTCAAGGGAGGGCACGTGGTACAGCTGGAAAAGGGAAGAAGCAAACAGTCCTGTTTGAATGGCTTTAGTTAGTAAACCAGTCCTGGTCTTCTATTGATGGATTTCATTATCTCCAAGTCACCAGACAGTCAGGGGAGCCAGCAAGTCCTTCAACCATCCACCCAGGCCCTCAGACTAAAATAGAAGGTTCCCACTTGAAGCTCTGCTGTGGGTATCTATTCTGAGCAGCAACTCATCGAAAGATAACCAAGATTGAATATATATTTAACTTTATGTTCTTTGGGATCTTGGTACATCTTGCCCTAAAAACTCAAAAATCTTCCAGTCATTGGCTCCTGTGGAGCCAGCAAACTGAGCACTGGTGTGGGAACCCACTTCATGCCGTAGAAACATCTCAAAGATCATCCTTGAAATACTGTTTCGCCAACAGCTAAGTTAGAAAATAGTCTAACATATAACAATGACAATCTTAAACCACCAATGAGCTATAAGACAGCAGACATTAAGTCTCCAGTCAGAACAGAGCAGGTGTCAGAGGTCCACAAAGTCCACAGGCGTTTCCTACCTTAAACACATTGATGGGGAGGTCAATGACGACGTAGATAAGGTCTCCTAGGGCCAGGCTGGCTATGAGTGCATTGGGGCCATTCCTCATGCACTTATTCTGGTAAATGATCCTCAGCAGGGTTGCGTTCCCCACCATTCCCACGATGAAGATGGTGCAGGATATCACAGTGTTAATATACTTGAAAGCTGTCGTGATTTTAGTCTGCTGTGGGCAATAGCTACGCACTGAGCCATTGCTGGGCAGGGCCAAATTCGTCGGTCGATGAGTGGTTCCCAGGAAGCTGAGCTCTGTCCCCGGATAAGGGGTGAAGTCCCCCGCTTGACTGCTTAGATTCGTGCTGTGTCTTTCAGGATTGTCACTGATCACTCCTCCCACCAGGGCTAGCCAAAGGGATGTCGTGAGGCAGAAAGTATCCATCTTAGTGAGGATTTGAAAAAGAGTCTTAAGTTGTTTTCACACCTTTCTTTCACCTGGAAGAAAAAAAGTAGGAAAATCCTTTTTATTATTAGCTACAAAATCTACCAGCCCCCAAAGGTAATGACTAATTTAATGAAAATATAAGCCATGTGGGTAATTGGATATGATACAACTATTTCAACCTACCCATGGCAGATCAAAATAGAAAAGACCCAAGATCTATTACAGCAAGAAATGACCCCCGCCTGTCCCCCATTTGGGCTCTAGCTACAGTTTTTTTCTACATCTAGACCATAATACAAATAAAGGTATTTCTGTTTCCTTCAACGCAGCAGGTTTTTCTCTTCATTTGATCTAAGAAGAACCTGAATCTTCCAGAAGTGAGACAGAAACATTTTTGGTAAAAGAGGAAAAGTTGCTTCATATTGAGGCACAAAAGACAAGAATCTAATTCTGTGACTAAAATCTCAGTATCCCCCCATGAGTGTTGCTTTGCACATGGCAGGAACGAATGGGGCAACGATGTAGTCCAGAGCGTTGAAGCCTTCGTGAGTCCATCTAACAATTCAAGCTTTAAGGAATCGTGGAATAACTTGGGGCTGCAGGAGAACACTTGCTGTGCGGCTCGCACCTGCCCATCTCCAGCTCAAAAAGGAGGAAAAAATGACTGATGAAAAGATTTAGTTTGCAACCCTTGACCATTAGTGTGTAAAAATCCACATATTTTAGCACCCTCCCCTTTCTATGCCTCAGCAACCACCATGTTACCTGTCAGTGGGCACCATGTGAGTGACAGGCTTTCCCAGGATGTTACACTGTTTGGTTTGCCAATGGCTAGCGATCTTTATACGATCCTGCAAGCATCCTATCTAGCTAGGTTTGCGAATATGCTATCTAGTCCATGAAATCATACACAGGAAGACAGGGAGTGGAAAAGAAAGCCCAGTAGCTCACGGAGGTCACAGATGGTGGTAAATCCACAACTCAAGGGTTTCAAACTAAATCTTTTCCTCAGTCAATTCTCCCCCTTTTGAGTCCATCTGACTCCAAACCTGAGCTTTACCCACTAGGCCATCCCATCTCGTTTTCACGCTTTATTAATGTCTACGGCATACTGAAGATGTCTCCAGGCGGATGAGGCAGCAGCCTGGGAGGGAGGTCAGGTGTTATCAAAAGGCTACTTGGCATTCCTTTGTTCTGTCCCCTGCAAAGGGCACACGGTCCCTGTTGCCAGGAATCTAGGTTTCCCCTCTAGCACTAAAGAAAAGACCCTAGAAACCCGAGGATGGCTGGTGGCGGGAAGCTAGCAATCAAAGGCAAATAGCTCCTTCTCTTTCAGTGTTCTGTGTCTTTCTTTTATTAATCTGTATAGGAAAACCTTAGCATCCTTTACAGGCAGTGGTGTGTATCAAAGGCAACACAACTAATCCTAATTTTTAAGACTCACATTCTTCTAGAGTGTGCTCACGGCTGTTGCTGACCACTTTCATGAATTCTGGTAGTTGTTGTGGGGCATCACCAAGTTGAGGCTTAGTCACTATGTGGACAAAGCAAGACATACTGGCACAGGAGGTACACGGCCAGTTGAGCGTGTGTGCGTCAGAGCACCGACAGTGCTCTACACATCGTGTGTGCGTCAGAGCACCGACAGTGCTTTACACATCGTGTGTGCGTCAGAGCACCGACAGTGCTTTACACATGGCACCCGACAGGCGCCATCATCAGTGCTTTACACATCGCACCCGACACTGCCATCTGGTTCTTGGCTTGAGCTTTTTCAGTAGAGCGGGTAGAAGCAATGTCCGCACTTCCCTTGAGAGAAATGGGCCCTGAGGAGAGAGTGGCAGGACAGCCATCCCGTCTCATAACTGAGTTGTAGGGTTCCACTTGCTGCTAGGATTTCAAAGTGAGGAACTTGCCACCATCCTGTCACCCCATTACTTCTGCTTACCCTGAATTGTAAGTAATTTACAGATTTCCTCTCCTGTGTCTTACAAAACAGTCTATGGCCGACTTATTAGTAGGCCTACCAAATATCTTTATTACCCTTCCCAGATTGAGGCCAGAATCCCAAGCACAGAGTTAGTTAAAATCTCTCTTTGAATAATGAGGGACGGCACAATTCTCTAATTTCTTTGTGATTAAAAGTTCCTAGTTTCCCAACGGGGATGAAATATTTAGTAGTTCTCCTACAACTGAGAGGCAGAGGTCTTTCCCACAAACAGAAGAGCTTCATGAGCTATTAAGATCATCCAGGAGGTGACTTCATGAGCTACTTGGTTGTCACTGGTCCTGTACCCTTCATAAAGCACCTCACTGGGGTCCACATGAGTTGCTGGTTTCCTCCATCAGCTACGGGCGCTGAGAACATCAAAGCCATGGCTTCTCATCATGGTGTGAGCCAGCTACCATCAAAACTTCTTCCTTCCCTGCTTCCCCTCAACAAAGACATTACCAAAGAACTCCTGACACCTCTGTCAGTTCTCCACATCTAAGGGACATCTGTCAAAAACATGTGGCTGCCATATTGTCACAGAGTGAAAAAACACAAAACCAAATGAAAGAAACCTCTTTCAAATACATGCTTTCCCAAGGACGGATCTGGAGCTCATTTTGGTGCCTTCGAGTGAAGCTTTGCTGGGCGTCTTCGGTTGTCACAACTCTTGAGAAGCAGCCTCATTCAAGCCTGAAGGAGCTGTCTAAAGACTCGGCGTTCTTCCTTCCGTGGGCTGGAGATTTTGGAGTGCTCTAACAAACGCTGATTGCTGAGCACTTTACCTGTCTAACACATCAGACTCTTGGGACAAAAGTTCACTCACCATTGGCTATTTGGAAATTCCCATGGCAGCCAAACTGCACAGGTTTAGAACAGGTAATTTGCAAGACACTGTTGCCAGGGTATTTCCACTTTAACACTTTAAACACAGATGGTTTAGTTGGGGGGGGGTCCATAAACGACCACAAGGGGAGACTTAGTTTAAAAAATTACACTAAGAACTTTTCTTTGAAGTTCTCTGTGGTTTTGCTCTCTGACGTTCCTTGGTGGCACGGTCTGACTTTAATATGCCTTCACCCCATGTCTGCAGGGGTGAGGCCATCGGTGTAAACAGAGGTGGCTTATCTGCCAACCGCTAGTGTTCCATACGTGAAAGGCAACAAGTGCCCTTTAAAGGACAGTAAGAGCAAACAGCCCAGACCTCCAGCAACAGCCAGATTCCCAACACTAGCTGCAGTGTGGTGTGAGGAGGGGTTTAAAGCTCTTCACAGTAAGTGTCCTTGGCTACTCACACCCTGGTGGGGGATGCGAAGAGGCTGCCCGGCCAACTTTGGAGCAAGCCTTAAGCATGATGCTACTGAAAGCTCTTTCCTGCTTGTGGAGAAAGAGACAACCCTGGCCGAACATCCTTTTCCTAAAAATCAGTCTTGCCTGGGATGTAAAATGCTTTTGATGTGCCGTTAAAGCTCATCACCCCTCTCCCACCCCGCAGCGCTCACGATTCCCAGGAAGGTGACCCACACAGGGCTCCAGGGCAGGTAGGAGCTAGCCCCGGGTGCAGCGTTTTGAGGGCGCTGCGCGACACCCCAACTCCTCCCAGTCGATAGCCCCAGTCTGCGACCCTATCCCTCGTCCCAGTTTCTGGTTCCCATTAGGAAAGAATAGAACCGACCTTGGAGCTCCTTGAACGGTCGCAGACAGCGCCAGGTCCGCTCCTGGGCCAGACGGAGCCGGAGTGGGAGAACAAGGGTGGTTCGCAGGGTGGCGGGTGACGGGGACTGCAGCACTGCGTCGACTTGGGAAAACTTCCCGGGCAGGGCCCGACTCCTTTAGGGGAGATCTCGCCCAGCCCGCAACCTCCGGCGACGATTTGGTGGATCAGAGTGGCTCCCCACCTCCCCGGCACAGTCACCAGGCTAGAGGAACGGGTGTGCGCGCGAGTCTCACAAGCAAAAGCAAACTCCAGAGGAACACGCCTCCCGCGGTCCTCGCCAGGCTCCACAGGCTTCCAGACCGTCCCCTCCACTCTGGGACCGAACTCCAGGGGCGTCCTAGCCCGCCTCCCCTCCAGGGAGCAGCCACCATGCTGAGATGCTGCTGCCCCCACCAGGCCCTGAAGGGCAGGAATCTTTAACTATTTCCTTCCTGAGATAAAGCTGGGGGTGGGTTTAGGAGGGATAGGGAAGGGAGTAGAGCATTTCAGACGGCCTCAGAGTTGTGCCTGGCTTTAGGAAGAAACTAAAGGCACCAGGCAGTGAGTACAGGCGGGTATGATCTGCAGGGGAAAACAGGCCCAAGGGTCGTGCCTCCTTTGCCTCCTGTCAACTTTGCTTACCTTTGAGGAAGATATGTCCTTGGATCAAGGGAACCCTGAAAGACTACAACGCCTTAGCTCAGGACCGGGGTGGGGGGGGAGGGGGGAGCTGGAGTCTGTGGAAGGTCCTAGTGTATGGGCAGAGAAATGGTGATGCCCAAGTAATTGAAATGATAATGGGGAGACCACACAGAAGACTTGTGTCTTTGTCAAAAGACTGTGTCAAGACCTTATGATAAGACGGTGGGGGGGAGGGGGAGGAGGCGGCGGGGGGGGGTGGAGGTGGGAGGAGGGAATAGGAGGAGGGATGAGGGCCAAAGGCCATTGCATGCCAGTTAACACCTGGGTTCCTCAGAAAAGGAGGCTTGCCCTATAACTCACTGGTTCCCTACAGTAACTGTGGTGAAATCGTACCTCAGTTTGTTCTTGGGATATTAGGAGGAGCGTGTTCCGGACTTACATCGGCCCCCTTGTTTCATGTGTTTAAGAGTTTTAGTTTGGACCCAAACTTAGTGCCCATCAACTGTGTGCACTGGCGAGCAGTCAAAGTGATAAAGATACACTGTGTATGGTTTGCCAGGAAGAAACAAACCGTCCTGATGTCAAGACTCGTGCCCTGTTATCTGTAAAGTGAGTTTACTGCCTCTTAGAGGAGAGATCTTCAAATCTGAATAGACCACTGACTCTCAACCTTCCTAATGCTGGGACCCTTTAATATAGTTCCTCATGTGATGGTGACCACCAAGAGTAACATTATTTTTATTGCGACTTTATAACTGCAGTTTTGCTACTGTTATGGATCAAATATAATTTTTAGCTTTTTGTTTTGTTTTGTTTTTTTGAGACAGAAGTTTGTCAAAGGGTCATGACCCACAGGTTGAGAACCAATGCTCTGGTCAGCTCTGTCTTTGAAAAGCTTACGCTGCCCCGTTAGTGAGAGACCACAGCTGCTCCTTAGCACTGTAGATTTAGCTCCCTTTTCTGTTTTACTTTGAGGGCAATGCCCCAGTGAATTCAATTAATCTTTTTTTTGGCCAAATTTACGTCATTTCTGGTTACCCTTCTCTCTGTAGGCAAGACAGTATTCTCACCCCACCTCCTCGGTAATCCCTGTTTAGTCTCCCCAAGGGTATTCAATCAGTATATTTAGCCACATCTCCCAAGCTTGACTTTGAAAGGCTGTTTGTTTTCCCTGGAAGAAACATGCAGGTTTGAAGGCTTTCTAGACTTAGGGAAACTTTCTTGCATTCTGCCTCCACCAGTTCCCTAAGTGAGCTTTCCTGTGGAGCCCTCTGCAGTGACCCTGATGGGCAGCAGACCACAGTGATCTAATAAACAGTAACATCCAAAGGAGAAAGTGAGCTGAGCATCAGCCTGCATTTCCCCTGCCTCAGGCCATGGAAA
>JAQHUG010000243.1:155993-180815 GCA_028555095.1 Dicrostonyx torquatus
TTGCATAATTGCTGGTTTCTGGTGTTGTCATGTTGCTTTTCAGGTTGTTGGAGGAACTCTTGGATTGGTGCCTGCCCATCTCTTCCTCTCCAGGTGGATCAACTGGTACTCGATAGTGGTCACTTGCTTGGTCTGGGTGGATCTGGATCAGGGGCACTCACTCAGGATATGTCGCTGTCAAAAGGGCAGGCTTCTCTGCTCCATGGACCAAATCAAGCTCTGCAGCTTTTTACTCGACCCTCTACCCTCTCTCGTCCAGGGCCTTAGCCCTGAAGCAGGTCGAGTTTGCTCAGGGAACCCAGGACCCTGCGGATGGGGAGTGATGCTTAGGTACAAGCTGGGATGTGAAAAGCAGAAAAGCCAGGATGGGGAGGGAGCCCCCTGATTGGGCAGAATGTTTCGGGGATTGGGGATGCCTGTAGTGGGTTGCCTGGGCAGCTGGGCTGGGAAGCACTTACTGCTCCAGTCTGGATGGATCTGAAACAGGGGGACTCACCAAGGACCAGCCGCCATCAAAAGGGCGGCTGCATTAGGTTTTTAAAGAATGACTGGTAACTTTTGGGGAAAAGATTTATTGGGAAATATTCTCCTATATATTTCTGGAGTAGAGAGCAAAGTCCTGATGTGTGAGTCCCCTCTCTGTGTGCTGTGATTACCATTAATTAATAAAGAAACTGCCTTGGCCTGTTGATATGGCAGAACTTAGGTAGGCGAGAAGGACTGGACTGAATGCTGGAAGAAAGAAGGGCAATCAGGGAGATGCGATGGAGCCACCAAAGATAGATTTGCTGAAACTTTGCTGGTAGGCCACGACCTCATGGTAATATACAGATGTAAAGAAATGGGTTAAATTACGATGTAAGACTTAGCAAATAAGAAGGTAGAGCTAATGAGCCAAGCAGTGTTTTAATTAATAGTTTCTGTGTGATTATTTCGGTTGTGGGAAGCCAGGACCAAACAAGTAGCCTCCTTCTACAGATTGGTGTGAACCCACAACCCTGAGATTAAGAATCTCATGCTCTACTGACTGCCTCCTTGCAACAAAGTCCTCTTTTTTCTTTTTTAATTAAAAGTTTTTAATACAATATATGAACAAATGTTTACATTCTTTTTTATCCTTCAATTCCCCCAAATCTCCTCCTCCTCCCCTCTTTCTTTTTCTTCTCCCCCTCTTTCTTCTTCCTCTTTTTTCTCTCTCTCTTCTTTTTTTCTTCCTCCTCCCATTCTTCTTCCTCTCTCTTGAAATAAACAAAATAAATACCATCCCCCAAAAGAAAATCAAAACAAGAAAACAAATGAAAAACCAGAAAAACAGAAAAAAATGAAGCAAACATACACACAAAACAAAACAACAAAAAATACACACACACACAACCCCCCCCAAAACAAAACCAAGAAATAAACAAATTAACAAACAAACAAAACCTCAACAAAGTGAAATCTATTTTGTGTTGGTCAACTACTCCTGGGAGTGTGGTTGGTACACTCAGTGACATTTTGTTGGAGAAAATGAATTTTTTCTTTTCCTAGCAGGTGTCAATTGCAATTAGCATCTTGATTAAGGATGGGACTTCCCCTTCTCTGTTCTGGGATTTTGTCTGTGCACATCTTGGGTGTGAAAATGTCCTTTCTGATATCTAATTTACATTTTTATAATGTGAAGATGTGTTCTATTATCCTACATGAATTCTGATTTACTAACACATTATTCACAACAAGATTCAGTGTAATAATTGGATGCAGCATGGATGGCTCAAATCCTGCCTCTTTCTAATACTTAGAGATCACTATTTTACTTTCAGGTTGTTATCTGAATTCTGTGTTTAAAATGTAATAACTAAGCCTCCTAATTATTAATTTTTATTTCTTTAAAATTTAGATGGGTGGTGATGGTGCACAACTTAATCCCAGGACTCAAGAGGCAGAGGCAGATGGATCTCTGAGTTCAAGACAAACATGGTCTGCAGAATATTTACAGAACAGCCAGAGTTTCAAAGAGAAACCTTGCCTCAAAAAACCAAAAAGAAAAAAAAATAAACTATGTGTATTTGTGTGACTATATATACATGCATGCCAACGCCCAAAGAAGCTGGAAGAGAGCATTGGGTACCTGGAACTTGAGTAAGTTGCCTGATGTGGGTGATGGGGACTGAACCTACAAGAGCTGTATGTGTCCTTAACCTCTCCAGCCCTGGACTTTCTAGTTCTTAATGTATATATATGGATTTCATTTAAGAAACTTGTAATGTAGGGTGTGCTCTAGAAAATTTTTCTTAATTCTTTAAGAAGACCATTCTGAAGTAGACGTGGTTTACCATGTGAAGAATTTTGAATCAGTAAGTTGGACATGGTTGCCTATATTCCCAGCATTTGGCAGGTTGAGGCATGAATATCAAGAATTCAAAGTCATTGTCTTAGTTACTTTTCAATTGCTGTGACAAAACACCATGTCCAAGACAACTTATAGAAGAAAGAGTTTATTTGGGACTTCAATCCAGAGACCCAGTCAGTGATCATTATGTGAGGAGCTTGATAGCAAGCAAGCAGGCAGTGCTGGAGTAGGAGCAGGAGCTGGAGGCTCCCATTCAAATCCACAGGGAGGAGGCAGAGAGAGAGCTAGCTGGGAATGGTATGGGCCTTTGAAACCTCAAAGCTCACCTCCAGTGACATATCTCCTTCAAAAAGGTCACACCTCTCAATCCTTCCCAAACAGTTCCAACAAATGCAGATGCAGTATTCAAACATGGCTCTATAGGAATTGTTTTCATTCAAACTACCACAATCCTTGGCTACATGGTGGTGAGTTTGATGCATAGTCTTATGTATGTGAGACTCTTGTCTCAGAAAACAAAATAGAATTTAGAATCAGAATTTTAGACTTCAGCATTCTCATTCTATCATTCCCAACACCTCAGCAGCTCTTCCAGACGTTAGGTATTCTTCCCGCACATTCTTCATACCCCATGTCTCCCAAAACTTAGGTGTTCTTGTCCAAAAGATGGTGGAGAGATTCTGCAGCATCTTGGGGTCCTCTTTTTACTGTGTTTGGGGAGACATGAGTATAAATTTGTTAGGGATGCTGTGACATAACCCACAGAAGGAGTGGATTGACATGCAGAAACTCAGGTCACAGTTGTGCAAGCTGGGTTCTAAGCTCTCAGGAACTTTGTTTGCTTTTGAGGCTCCCTCAGTAGGTGACAGATGGCTCTTTGTCCCTGTATCTTGAAGTGGTTTTACCTTGGTGAGCGCACACATTTTGGTTCTGCAAGTGTTCATGTCTTGACCTTCTTGTCTTAGGGACCCAGTCATTTGTCAAGCTCCACTGTAATTAGAAGTTTCTCTCCTGCCCACTCATTCCCAAATAATGACTCAGAGGCTTAATATTTCTTATAAATGATTGGCTCAGGCTTATTATTAGCTAACTCTTATATTTAAATGAACAAATTTCTATTAATCTATGTATTGTCATGTGGCAGTGGAGTTACCTCATTGTCTACATGTCTTGCTTTTCAGTGACTGACTGGCTTCTCTCAAACTTCATCTTTTTCCTGTATCTATGCTTGAATTTTGTGCCTGCCTCTATCCTGCCTTGCCATAGGCCAAAGCAGCTTTATTTATCCACCATGAGAGCAATACACATTCACAGCATCTAGAAAGACCATTCCACAGCACTTATCCCTTTCTGTTTAATCAACAAGGAAGGTTTTTACTTTAACATAGTGAAATTACATATAGCAAAACAGTTTTTAAGAATTACAGTTACAATATCTAGCTTATTTGTATTTGGCAAAAGTAAAGAAAATACTCTATCATCTATCTAGTCTAGAATTTCATCAAAGACCCCAGAAAGGTATAATATTACCTGGGTAAACAAGAAATACATTGCAAGTAACTCCCAAAACTCTAGAAATGACAGAGACATCTGGTTGACTGGACAGTCATTCCAAATTCTTCTGTAATGTTGGGGCATACATATTCAAGCCTACAGACTCATAGTACTTGGCAGACATTTTAGCAAAGCAGGAAATTTGAAAGACGACACCTGCCTATATTGGCAGTTCCTCAGTCACTTTCTTCTGTATCCTGCAAAATGTCTGGCAGTTTCTTTTGTGAAGCAGGAGCCTGAAGGACCATCCCACCTTGTGTTGACAAAGTTTAGCAGTCCTTTACCTGTGGGTCTTGCATGTACAGTTTATGCAGCATACTGTCAAGCAGTCCAGGCAAGAGCAGTTTCTTGTCCAAATGGCTACCCTTGCCACATCAAAAGCAACTCCATAATGATGTCCATCATCCACTTTGAAGTAATTGGTGCTGCTAGGAACAGACCTGTCTCACTGTCAAGAAAAGTTTAAGTTCTTAAAACATTTCAAATACCATATTCTATAGGTCTTTGAAGCATTTGAAGATTACCTATCTAATTGAAATATATCTTGTACACCCAAAAAACCCTAACTAATATGGCTATACATTTAATTATTATAGATGACTGTTAGTCTTTATTTTTAAATTAATTATATATTAATATATATTTTAAAATAAGCTGTATAAACATAATGCCCTAAACAAGAGTAGAAATATACATACAGTATAACAAAATTAACTTTAAATTTGTATCAATAGACTAAAATCCATAGCAATGTAAAATATCCCAATATTAACAGATTTTTTTTTGTATTAGAAAAGATTTAATAATCTACCCCTTTATCCTAGCATTTCTATAGCCTATATATCTTTTCTCCTTAGAAAAAGATCTTTGAAATTAACTCTTTTGTTTAGCTTTTTTTTGATTATGCCTAATAACAATTTCTATCCAAACCCCTAAACAACAACAAAATCCATCCATAATCCATTTTTTGGGAATGTAGGTATGGTTTTATAGCCTACTTTCTGTTGATTGAGGGAACTGGTAATCCTTATAGAACCATGAGAAAATTTAGGATTATGTACAAGTCCTGACTGGAGTATTCTTTGAGGCTGGATCATCTTGGCCAGCAGTCTTGAAGCTGTTCTAGATATAGAATCTAGAGGAAACTAAAACAGAGGTGCTCCAAGACATTGGATCATCTGGGCCATCTGCTCCTACCAGAGATTTTTCAGGAGGTCTTCCTCAATCAAACCTGATTTTTCTTAACCTAGAATGAATCCACAGACTCTTTTTTTTTTCTTTTCCCCTATTTGTTCTGGGAGAATCCATAGACTCTTATTTTCTGTGGAAATAAAAGCAGAACCTCTTTCCAAAAGTAACATATCTTTTGACTTAAATTTTGAAGTCAAGGTATTTTTAAAATATATAGGTTGGTTTAACCTAGCAGCTTTCATAATCAAATATCTCTCAGCAGTTAGCTCTTTAGCAGTCAAAAAAAATCCAAAGAAAACACAGTAATACACATAATCCAGACTCTGTGTATTTCCCATCTTTTTTTTTATTACTCTATTCCTTTTTAAAGGACTTTTTCTACTTCTTTTTTTTCTCTCTCAAACCTACATAAATTTTAAAACACACTTCTTACCATTTAGAGGGCTTTTGTTTGTTTGTCTGAATCTGTTCTTACTGCATATCTCTTTTTCTGACCACATGGGTCTTTAAACTGCTAAGTGGCTGCTTTGGCAGTTGACTCTGCCCTTCTCCTTCTTTTCCTGAAAGCCTAGCCTCACGGTGGAAGTGTGTTTCCTGTCAGCTCTGGGAGCCATGCTTACCCCTCCAACTCCAGGAAGTTTCTGGGTTTACACTGTCAACCAGTTGCACGTTGCCTGCCACTCATAAACAGCATTTAAGTGTTTGGTAGCAGGACCTTTAAAAAGAACTGCTATTTTTACTACCAACACTGAGTCAGGAAGTCATCTCTTAAAGGAGCTGCACCTTTGTTTTCTGCCAGCAAATAGAGCCTACCAGAACAAGACCAATACCAAGAAACTGGGCTTGACTCTGTTTTTGTGTGTTTAGAATCTTTTTAAAGCTTTTTTTTTTTAGATCTTATGTGAAAATTCCTGCCCCTGCATTGGGCTGCCATGTATAATTGGAAGTTTCTGTCTGCCTGCAAGTTCCTGAATAACCATCCAGAGGCTTAATGTTACTTATAAATGCTTGGCCAATTGTTCAGGATTATTATTAGCTAGCTCTTATATGTAAATTAACCCATTTCTATTAATCTATTTATTTCCATGTGGCTGTGTCATTACCTCATTTTCTACATGTCTTGCTTCCTTGGTGACTGATTGGCATCTCACAGATTCAACCCTTCTCCTATATTTCTGCTTGGATCTCCCACCTGACTCTACCCTGTCTTGCCCTAGGCCAAAGCAGCTTTATTACTTATGAACCAATGAGAGCAACACATATTTAGAGCATACAGAAAGACCATCCCACAGCACTGGAGTATTAAGGAGTCTGTTTAAAGAACCACTTTAAAGCTCTGGCTGTGAATATAGTCATACTCTGAGGGACTAGCATTTATCAGCAAAGAAATGTAGAAGACACAACTCAATCCCAAGAAACAACTGTGCTTACTCTTAGTGTCTCAAGTGGTATTTTCAAGACATACTTAGCACACCTCTTACTCTCTAGGTTTCATAGCTCTGCTACAGTTTTTAATTACTTTAAAAATGTTCATGGCTGGGTGTGGTGATGCATGCCTTTAATCCCAGCACCCAGGAGCCAGAGGCAGACAGAACTCTGAGTTCTAGGCCAGCCTGGTTCCACACAGTGAGTTACAGTATATTTGGGGCTACAGATAAACTGTATCTAAAGAAAACAACAACAACAACAATAAAAAAGAAACAGAAAACAACAGAAAAAATATTCATAGTTTGTTTTATGTTTTCATAAGTGTTTATAACTATTTTCTTTTCATAAACATATTTTTGTGGAAGTATTTTAAAGTAAATACAAATATACCCTGACAATTATCACTAAGTGTTTGATTTTACGTATCTCTAAAATACAAGAACATTTTCCCACTTGATTTGATTGTGTTCACTGACTATGTCTTCTCAAATACAAGTATTCAATTTTGATATTTTCCGGAAGCACTGATTTACCTAGCTCTGTGCTTCCTTCTGCATCGTCTCTCCACAGGCATGTCATCACTCCTAAAGTGGTCTGTGCTTACATAATATTGGGAAGTGCTAACGTATGTGCATCTGGAGGAAGTAGTTACAAGTTCTTACAGTTGCTTTAGTGACAGCCTCTGGATGTAATCACTGGAAAGGTCACTAAAGCTACACTGTAATTTCATTCTCTGAGACTGAAAATCATTCCTGCCTTGAGGATCCTAGGTTTTAGAGGCTATTTTATTTTGTACTCTCATTTGCTTGGAGATGTTCTGGCTGTGTTAATGGTTTTCCAGAACATTTACTGTCTTTATTCTTTTTTTGTTTTAATAAGGCACATATTTTTAGTTTAGAGAAAAGAAAGGCCAAACACAACTTTATGAGACAAGGACCTTTCTTTTTTTAATTTTCATTATTGAGCTATATAGTTTTCTCTGCTTCCCTCCCTTCTTCCCCTTCCCCTTCTATCCTATCCCATGAATTCCATGCTCCTAATTTGTTCAGGAGATCTTGTCTTTTCCTACTTCCCATGTAGATTAGATCCTGTATGTCTCCCTTAGAGTCTTCATTGTTGTCTAGGTTCTCTTGCAAACTTCAAGGCGTCATTTTTTCACTGTGTAGCACTCTATTGTGTAAAAGTGCCACATCTTCTTTATCTATTCTTCAGTCAAGGGACATTTAGGTTGTTTCCAGGTTCTGGCTATGACAAATAATGCTGCTATAAGCAGATTTCTTGGTGGTATCATTGAGCTTTCTTTGGGTATACACAAAAATGGTATTGCTGGCTCCTGAGGTAGGCTGTTTGCTAATTTTCTGAGAAATTGCCATGCTGATATCCAGAGTGCACCACTGTAGCTCTGTAGTAGAGTTTGAAGTCAGGGACTGTGAGGCCTCCAGAAGCTCCTTATTGTACAGGATTGTTTTGGCTATCCTGGGCTTTTTGCTTTTCCATATGAAGTTGTTCTTTCCAGGTCTGTGAAGAATTTTGCTGATATTTTTATGGGAATTGATTTTGGTTTGCTAAGATTGCCATTTTTACTATGTTAATTCTACCTACTCAAGAGCATGGAGATCTTTCTATTTTCTGGTGTCTTCTTCAATTTCTTTCTGCAAGGATTTTAAGTTCTTGTTGTACAGGTCTTCCACTTGTTCGGTTAGAGTTACTCTGAGATATTTTATGTTATTTGTGGCTATTGTGAATGTTGATGTTTCTCTGCTTTCTTTCTCAGGCCATTTATCATCTGCATAAAGGAGGGCTACTGATTTTTTTGAGCTAATCTTGTATCCTGCTACATTGCTGAAGGTGTTTATAAGTTGTAGAAGTTCCTTGGTAAAATTTTTGGGGTTACTTATGTAAGCTATCATATCATCAGCAAATAGCGAGAGTTTGACTTCTTTTGTGATGTGTATCCCTTGATCTCCTTTTGTTGTCTTATTGCTCTAGCTAGAACCCCAAGAACTATATTGAATAGATATGGAGAGAGTGAACAACCTTGTCATTTCTGATTTCAGTAGGATCACTTTGAGTTTCTTTTCATTTAGTTTGATGTTGGCTGTTGTCTTGCTGTATATTGCCTTTATTATGTTTATGTATGTTTCCTGTATCCCTTTTCTCTTCAAGACCTTTATCGTGAAGTGATGTTGTATTTTGTCGAAGGCAATTTCAGCATCTAATGAGATGATTGTCTGTTTTTATTTTTTTATGTGGTGGATTACATTGACAGATTTTTGTACGTTGAACTATCCCTACATCTCTGGAATGAAGCTGATTTAATCATAATGGATGATTTTTCTGGTGTGTTCTTGAGTTTAGTTTCCCAGTATTTCATTGATTACTTTTGTATCAGTGTTCATGAGTGAGATTGGTCTGTAATTCTCTTTCTTAGTTGCTGTAGAAAGTCTTACAGTCAGTGGTTTCCCGCCCACTGGGGCTTGGCCTCTTATACTATATATGCTGATGTAGAGCTCACGTCCAGTCTCTTTCCAGGCGCTTTTTCTGGTTTCTGGATTTGGTTTCTGTTCTCCATTCAAGCAGAGGATTCTGATTTGTGAGTTTACCCCTAAGTAAAAAAAAACATCTATTTCTCAATTCTGAGCTAGTATGGGATTTTTTGAGGTTGAGGTGTGTTTCTTGTATGCAGCAGAAAGATGGATTCTGTTTTAATATCCAATCTGTTAACCTGTGTCTTTTTATAGGTGTGTTGAGTCCATTTATACTAAGGGTTTTTATGACCAGTGATTGATAGCTCCTTTTTTTTAGTTTTCATTTGTGGTGATGTTATTGTGTGTGTGTTTTCCCCTTCTTTGGAATTTGCTGCTGTGAGATCATCAATTGTATGCATTTTTGTGGATGTAGCCAAATTCCTTGAGTTGGAGTTTTCCTTCTACTATATTAAAGGGCTGTGTTTATGGCTAGGTATTGATTAAATCTGGTTTTGTCATGGAATATCTTGCTTTGCCCATTGATGGTAAGCGGTAGCTTTGCTAGGTATAGTAATCTGGGCTGGCATCCATGGTCTCTAATGTCTACATAATACCTCACCAGGATCTTCTGGCTTTCACTGTTTCCATTGAGAAGTCAGGTGTAATTCGGATAGGTGTCTTTATATGTTACTTGTCCTTTTTCCTTTGCAGCTCTTTATATTCTTTCTTTATTCTGTATGTTTAATGCTTTATTATGTGCTGAGGGTTTTTTTTTGGTCCATTTTTGGTCCATATTTGGTGTTTCTTAAGCTTCTTGTATCTTCATAGGCATATCTTTCTTTTTATAAACTATTTATTTGTTTATTATGTATATAATATTCAATCTGTGTGTATGTCTGCAGGCCAGAAGAGGGCACCAAACCCCATTACAGATGGTTGTGAGCCACCATGTGGTTGCTGGGAATTGAACTCAGGACCTTTGGAAGAGCAGGCAATGCTCCTAACCGCTGAGCCATCTCTCCAGCCCCTGGGCATATCTATCTTTAGGTTGAGAAAGTTTTTTCTACGATTTTGTTGAATATATTCTCTGTGCTTTTGATTTGAACTTCTTTTTCTTCTATCCCTATTATTCTTATATTTGGTCTTTTCATGGTGTCCCATAGTTCCTGCATATTTGGTGTTAAACTTTTGTTAGATTTAATGTTTTCTTTGACTGATGAGTCTATTTCCTCTATTGTATCTTCAGCACTTGAGATTAGCTCTTTCATCTCTTGCATACTGCTGTTTATGCTTGCATTTGTGGTTCCTGATCAGTTTCCCATATTTTCCATTTCAAGAATTCCCTTGGCTTGTGTTTTCTTCATTGTCTCTATTTCGGTTTTCAAGATTGAATCATTTCTTTCACCTATTTGATTGCTTTCTCATGGTTTTCTTTAAGTGATTTATTGATTTCTTCCAATTTTTTGCTTGTCTTTTCCTTTATTTCTTTGACGGCCTCAAAGTTGTTTGTTTTTTTTTTGTAATTTTCTTCTACTTCATATATATTGGTTTGTTCAAGTCTTGCAGTTTTAGAGCCACAAGTTTTTGTTGGTGTCATGTTGCTCTTTGTGGTGTTGACTGTGTTCTTACTTTGTCTACCTGTCTTTTCCTCTGATTAGTGTCGTTGGGGTCATGTCTCTGGTGATCACTCTTCCAGGTGGCAGTGTATCCAAGGCTCAGATGGTTGCTCCTCATTGTGGAGTTGGGGCCAAGTTTTCAATTACCCCACAAGTCACTTGGAATTCTTGAGGTTGCTTGGCACTTCCCGAGGTCCCTCTGCAATCCTGGAGGTCATTAAGGCCTGCTCCCACGGAAAGTTATTGGCTTGGACCTGCTCCCATGGAGATTAACTGGCTCAGGCCTGCTCCCACAGATGTCACTGGCTCAGGCCTGCTCCCATGGAGGTTAACTGGCTCAGGCCTGCTCCCACAGATGTCACTGGCTCAGGCCTGCCTTCACAGAGGTCACTGGCCTGAGCTTGGTCTCATGGAGCTTGCTAGCTCAGGCCTGGTCCCACGAAGGTCCTTGCTAGGGCCTGCTCCTGTGGAGGTCGCTGTCTCTATTGCCTTTCTTCATAAGGAGTTAAGTCAGGAATTCGCATCAAAGATAATGTCTCCACCCTCATCCCTGTCTTTATTCTGAGTTAGTTCAGTCACGAGACCACCATGTTGCTAGCTTTTCCCCTACTCGTCTAAGCTTCTGCAATCACACAGTGTAAAGTAGGCAGCTTGTAAACCACAGAAAGTCAGTTTATAACAACAGGCTAGTTAGAAGTCCAGGACCAGCTGATGATGTATTTGGTGTCTGGCAAAGACTTGGTTCCTGGTTCATAGACAGAGTGGTTTCCCTACATTGTCCAATAGTAGAAGAAAAGTGCTGCCTTGGGCCACTTTATAAAGCCACCATTCTTATTAATAAATTGTCTGCCCTCTTGGTTTAGTCACCATCCTCAAAGTCCTACTTCCGGGTACCATTTATTACCCATTACTCCTATTATGGGAGTTAGGAATTCAACACAGGAAGAGTGTGGGAGATAGTGTATGGGGGCAGAAACTTCGAGACTGACAGCCTGCATCTGCATTCCCATCCCATAGTCTTGCAAAGTTGTTCACTTTCTTTCCCCTTGAACTTCAATGAAGGCTTTGCTTTCTCTTATTTCTCTATAATACTTGCAAAACAAAGTCTCGTTGTCTATATCAATTATTTGGCACAGGTAAAGTTCTGTGTTGAGTCTGTGCTGTTCTCTGACTTAGTGAAATGTCTTTCATGAAAATGCTGCCCTCTTACCTGCTGCCCTGGAGTCCAGCCCTCACATGTTACCTGCCCAGGTTCTTTTCAGCAGTACTGCCTCACCATTTGATCACACCTGTCTCATCCACTAGTGGGCATTGCGGGAGAATTATTCCTACAGCCAATCCACTGTGCCAATAAAGCCACCTAACTCAAAGGATGGAGTCAGCGATTGACTGAGTAGGATTAGCCTTAAAGTTCTTAAAGGATTTAGGACTCTGACAGAGAGGACAGAAGAGAAGGACTTCCAGCGGATTTCCTGGGCTGGCAGATCAGAAAAAACATGGAGAGAGGGTCAGCCGATTGACTCTTCGCTTTCCTTGGATTTATCAGGTCATCATCTCATCTTCTGACCCACAAGTTGTTATTATACTGGAGCCATTTAAGCAATTATTTCATTTGGCGCCTCACATTGGATGCCATATGTAACAAGCTTTCTTGGACAAACAGCCCCAAAATCATGATAGAGACTTATTAATTATGAAAGCTTGGCCTTAGCTTAGGCTTATTTTTAACAAGCTCTTATAACTTAAATTAATCCACTTTATTAATTTACATTCTATCACGTGGTCCATGGCTTTTACCTCTCCTGCATGTCCTGCTTCCTCACAGATTCCCCCTGGTGTCTCTTCCTCTATCCTTCTCTCTCTGGTCTGAGAAGATCCACCCTACCTCTTCTTGCCATTTAACTCTTTATCAAACCAATCAGAAGGTGCTTTGGCAAAGACACATATCCCAGTCTACAAAAAGATCAATCCATGACAAGGGGGTCTTTCTAGGCATGCCCAGTGAATCTATTTACATATGACCCCTGAATATTTATCATTTTCTAGATTTTTAGACTCCTTGTTTAATTATATCCCCCTTTCTTCCTTTGGGGCTGCTAATGAAACAAGAGAAAACAAAAACAAACAAATAAAAATAGTAGAAATAGTCGCTGGAGCCAAGAAAATGAAAAACTGAATAGGTGGACAACCAGGTTGCATGCTTTAAGCTGAAGGGTTTCTAACGCTAATTAATTTGGTACACACTAGTTGATTTCCTGGAGAACAGCATTTAGTTCATTTACCACACTCAAGCCTCTGAAAAGAAACAGTTTTTAAAATGTATTTACAGCTAACATTTCAAAAGTTTTCTAATATTTCTGTAATAAAGTAGGACAGGCTCAGCAATTCTCTCTCTCTCTCTCTCTCTCTCTCTCTCTCTCTCTCTTTCTCGGAACTTCAGTGTGAGTGATTGTGGGCAAATCTTATTTTCTTCAAAGTGACAGTGCTGGCTTTGATGACCCCGTCTTTCTGAAGGTTCGCTCTCACCCAGAGCGTCTCTGAGAGCAGTGTAATAGGATCTCAGCAACAGACACAGACCTGACAAAGCTTTCAGGTTGTATTCTCAGTAATGTTCCTTGGGGAAATGTTGACTCTTTTTACTCTTTGCTCTTTGGGTGCTCACCACCCAGCTCCCATATAAATCACACAGAGGCTTATTCTTACTTATAAATGCCCGGTCTTGCTTTGTCTTGTTTCTTGCCAGCTTTCTTTAACTTTAAGTTGTCCCATCTACCTTTTGCCTCTGGGCTTTTACCTTTCCCTATTTCTCTGTATCTTTCTTTACTTCTTACTCCGTGGCTGGCTGTGTATCTGGGTGACCGCGCCTGGAGTCCTCCTTCTCTTCTCCCATATCTTCCCTTCCCACATTTCTCCTCCTATTTATTCTCTCTGCCCGCCAGCACTGCCTGTCTTTTCTCCTGCCTTGTTACTGGCTGTTCATCTCTTTGTTAGATCAATCAGGTGTTTTAGACAGACAAAATAACACATCTTCGCAGAGTTAAACAAATGCAACATAAAATAATGCAACACGTATTTGCATTGTTCAATAAATGTTCCATAGCATAAACAAATGCAGCATATCTTTAACTAATATTCCACAACAGGAATTAATATTAGAAGAAAAGATCTAAGATTGGGGAGATGGCTCAGTCTGTGAAGTGTTTGCTGAGGAAGCATGAGGACTTCAATCCCCGAGTTCAATCCCCAGTACCCACATACAGCCAGGTGCCCTGGAAACACCTGTAAGCCCAGCACTGGGAGGCAGAAAAGGGAGGATTGCTGGAGCCTGCTGAGCAGTGAGTCTGGCCAAATTGGTGAGTTCCAGGCTCATCGAGAGACCCTTTCTGAAAGAGAGTCATTGAGGACTATATCCTGTTGATCCATGGATTCCACATGCTTGTGCATGTATGTACACACACACACACACACACACACACACCAACTTAAAGTTTTCAAGTTAACTCTCCAGTGTCCTCAATTTATTCAGTGACACAATGGCCTGACAGCCAGCAGATGAAATCGGCTCTTCAGATGCTCTGTCTACAGATAGCACTTATCAGGACTCCCCTCATCTCATTGGTAACCTCAAGTGTCATTACTAGACTACAAGATCAGAATTCTTAAATGGAGCGCTGTCAAAGCAGTACTGTGACTGGTGTCAAACTGCATCTTAATTAAGGTGCCTGCGCTTTGGCTGGCGACCAACTAGAGGCTATAAAGTTATTGTACATATTAATCATCTCATGCCTGATTATAGAAATCACACATTTTACGAAGTCAGTGTGTAATTGAGTGCCCTAGGCAGTGGAACAACAAACATAAGCAATAGATTTACCCCCAGGGAGCTAATATTCTAGTGCAGAGACATGACTACCAATAACTAAACAAAATACACTCCTAATATAACTTTAGTTAAAGATCCATGCTGTAGGTAAAGATTCTAATAAAATGGGACTATTTTAAGAAGATTACAGATGTGTGTCACACTGCTATACTGGTATTGCAAGGTCACCAGTGAGACCCTGAGCCCACGGCCAGCAGAGGAGTCATGTATGTCCCAAGATCTGACTCAGCATTGGTCACTGGCTGGAAGCATCCAGAAGGAATGTGGTTTTTGTTGCCACCAGTGGTGAACTTCAAGTAGATTTCAGGGGCTTTTGGGCCAATATGCTCTCATGGTTGAAAATCTCTGCGGTGCGCCCAGCAACATAGTAGTTGACAGTAGTCAACAAAGTAAGTTGACTTTAAGATACTGGAGGGGTTGAAAGAGATAAAGATGATTAGACTCGATTATTAAAATGCCATGCTGTCTGTGAAAAACAGACTACCAAGATGTAGAAAAATGCTGTAGGGTGGGAACAAAAAGCCTGTCTGGATTAGAAGCAACAGAAGTTATCAGACAGAATAAGATTCTGGAAGAATCTAGAGACTGAGTGAAGATCTTGTGAGAAGAGGTGAGAATGGCTGTCCTCATCCATGGAGATGAAGCATATTAGTAATCGCGAATTCCACCAAAGCTCAGTTTTACGTATGTGTGAAATGCTCACAAGATATGAGTGGTGCCTGCTGGCCCGCTGGATTTTCAAGTAAACCTAGAGGACTTACCCAGTGTAGAGGTAGAATATTTTGGAGTGTGTGTTAGGTTTCATCTGTGTTGTTTAGAGCCATGAGAATGAGAGTCCTCTTTGGAGAGTTTAGCAATGTGAAGAAGGGAGAGAGTCAAAGACAGCTTGACCTCCACACCACGGAGGTGAGGAATAGAGAGGCGTGGAAGGAGACCTCGGAGGAGAAGCTGGTGAAGTGGAAGGGGGACTATGGTAGTAGTGTCCCAGAATGCAGCTCAAGAAAGAAGTAATCCACTGTGTCCGGAGGTGCCAAGAAGCCGGCCAGAAGATGAAGGTCTTGATGGCCTTGACAAGAATGGTCCATTCGCCCAGTAGGGAAACAGGCAGATGGGTGGTGATGGATGGGGAGTAAATCTAGATGGTGAGTTGAGGCCGTTCTTCTGGGCAGAAAGTGGGGTACCGCCACAGCGTGTGTCTATCTGAGTGGGAATGTTTCAGACTGGGATCTCAACTAAATATTTAGAACAGGCTCTGACCTTTTAGGGATTTCTGGACAAGCACACACTGTCTTGCCTAGGGACAGTGGGACAGGAAGTCTTTGGCCTGCTGTCAGTGGTGCTGACACAGCAGGGCAAGGAGATACTGCGGTACCCAAGAGGCAGGTATCATCTGCTTGCTCCACGGTGGACAGGAGGTAAGATCAGAGTTAACAGTGAGGAACGGGGTGTGGAGATACATGTGCTTAGGAGGCCGAGGCAGGAGGATCGTAAGTTTGAATTGAGCTGGAGCTGCAGAGGGCCTCTGTCTGAAAATCAGAGACCAAGAAAGACAAAGAAGGAAGGATAAGGGGTTTAGAATGGATTGACAGAGATCACAAAAAGAAGAGAAAGAGGAGTGTTTGGATCTGAGGCAGTGGGAAAGTTGTTGGAGGACTGACAGAAGTGAGCGAGGGGTACTACGAAATGGAAGGTATCTTCAGTAGTTCTGAGTAAACTGCTTCCAAATTCAGCAGCGTTTGGTGAGAGACTGCTTTACCAGCTTCAGAACCCAAGTGTTCCAGAAGTCTTCATACTTACTCAAAATTCAAGTGTGCCGAAGAAAAAGGCAGGCCAGCCTGGTCATTAAACATAACTAAACAGGGGACGTTTGGAGACAAGGGCTCACTGATGTCTCCAGACTAGCTTTGAACTCTGAACCTCCTACTTCGAGCTCAGGATCGGTACAGGCAGAACTACGTGTTTGGTTCATAGAGAGATTTTCCCCCTCATTTTGGGTAACCAAGATACTTTTCTGGAATTTATTCCCTAAGTAAACTGAAAAAGGACTGATTTATAAATCCTCTGGGATGGGGACAGTACTGAGGAGGGTCTGCTTAGATTCTTAAATGGGACAATACGAGGTGTCAGACAGCACCCTCTAATTGGTGCTGTGGTTTGCAGGTGAAGTTTCCCTCAGGCTCCTGTATGTGTCCTGTGGCATTATAACTGGTCCCACTTCCTGCCCCTTTCTGCTTCTGGTCCGAATGCAGATTTGGTGTGACCAGCCAGCCTTCAGCTTCTGCCACTCTGCCTCCCCTGCCTGCTGCCATGCCTTCCCTTCCCTGGGCCTTCTGAGTTTTCTTCAGTCGCCTTTGTCAGGGAGGGGAATTCTTCACTGAGAAAGTGACTAACAGTGTGGTTTACCCTTTAGTACTTTCTCCATGAGGTCTAGAGCGAATCCCTCAAACACTCTGAGCCTTAGTTTTCTCACACGTGAACTGGCAAAGACTGTCCTCGCTGTCCCTCTCTCTCATGGGTCTTGTGTTAATCAGACAGGAACCAAATAAAAAAATCTCCTTCTTTCTTACAGACCACACTACCAGGCCAAGGATTCGATTTTAAAAGTCAGTAGAATTCCTGACTTCCTGAGAGATGGTTCCTTAAGCCCAACGGTCTGTCTGTCTTATTAACAATGAGACATTACTGCACGAGAAAAGACAGATACAAAATAGCTAGAGCTTTTGTTTAGCTGCATAGAACAATCCATTAGCCCTGACTGACAGGGTAGATTGTTTCCACTGGAACCAGTGGTCCAGAATTATGCCTCCACAGAGGAACTGTGCTGGAGATGTTTTCCTAGAAACATTTGAAGAGTGAGTTAGCCAGTCATGCTCCTTTTGCACAGGGGAGTCTTTTCTGTGCTCAAGAATCTCCTTTTGGTTAGCTCCTTACAAGGGTCACATGAACAAGTTCAGCCTTTTAATTAGAGTGCCTAATTGGACAGTCTGTGTGAGTCAGTGTTCAGCTTGAGAAGACCCATGAGAGGCAAAAAATTGTAAAAGAAACCATGCCGAAGTCAGGCCATGAAAGCTCAGTATTCTCTTAGACCCAGCTAATTCACCAGAGAAAATATCCTTGGGGTGTATTTATTGCAGAGGAAAATTAAACACTCTAATGGACCAGGCACCCCCACCCTGACCTGAAGTTATGGAACTGGAACTGGAGTAGGAGGGTTCATCTGTATTTCTGTGCTTTGATTGGTTAAATAATGACTCTGCCTGGCTTTTAAGATAGGTCAGCCCTTAGGTGGGCGGAGTAGACAGAACGGAAGTTCTGGGAAGAGAGAAGGAAGTGGGCAGTTGCCATGAGGCTCCTGCAGCAGACGGACGTATCTTAGAACCATCTGGTAAGTCACCCACCTCGTGGTGACATACAGACTGTTATAATGGGTTAGTTTATGATGTGAGGGCTAGCCAAGAAAAGGCTGGAGATAATGGGCCAGGCAGAGTTTAAATGAATACAGTTCTCATGTGGTTATTTCGGGCATAAGCAAGCAACCAGTGGCTGAGCGGGCCAGCAGCTGGGGGCTGGGAGCTGGGTGCCGAGAACACAGCCTACACCTCTCCCCCACATACAACATGGAACCTTCAAAGGACAAAGGCTGTTGAAAGTTTATGGTGGTTGGAGAGGAATGGCATTCAGAAAAGGAATGACAGAATAGTGTGCTGAATGGGAGGCCAAGGCTTTGTCCTTTGCCCTGTGGCTAAAACTAGTGGAAAGCTAGTTTTTAGATATAAGTACGAGTATTGACTCATCAAATTCTCTGGCATGATAGATAACTTATGCACATTTCAACGGCAGTGTATAAGTAGACTAGGATCATTGCTGTCTTCATTGTGTAAATCTGATATGGAGATTTTGTTATTGTTTACATTCAGTACTGAGTCTTTTATAATTTCCAAAATGGATTTTTATCTCCTTATGAATTATTTAGAAATATGGTTTCTAATTTTATTTACTTATTCATTTATTGCAGATTTCTCAAGACCTATTTCTAGCTCTTTTGTACTGCTGCAATATGATACCAGGTTCTAGTGTTAGGTCAACATTCCCTCCCAGTATAGGATATGGTAAGATGTCAGGGGACCCTGGAAGCAGCTCAGGTGTGCGTGGTGCCTCTTCTATCTTTAGGTCTTCTGCTCCTGCTCAGGGATTCTAAGCTAGTGACTCTTCTATTTTTAAAATTTTATTAGCATATTAAATTATCTGTTAGTGTATGTGTGTGCCTACATGTGTGAGTTTATGTTCCTCATGTGTGTGCAGGTGCTCTTGGAGGCCAAAGTGACTCAGAACTAGAGCCGTAGGCAGTTGTGAGCCACCTGATGGTGCCAGGAGGAACCCAGATCCTTTGCAAGTGCTGTGAGCGCTCTCTCCTGCGGAGCCATCTCTCCAGTCTAAGACTCTAAGAATACTCATTCTTTTTGTTTGTTCGTTTGCTTGAGACAGGGTTTCTCTTTGTAGTTTTGAAGCTGGTCCTAGAACTTGCTCTGTAGAAACAGGCTGGCCTCGAACTCACAGAGATCCACCTGAGTGCTGGGATTAAAGGTGTGTGCCACCACTACTACCAGCTAAGTGTCGAGGACTGGCCTTGACAAAAATACTTCTTACCAGGGTAGGGACATGGGAATTGAGAAATATAAGTAAAGAATATGAAGATTCATAAAAAATAATAAGACAAAAACATAGATAGTATCTGGTGGGCATTCCAGTGACTGAAATCCTGAAATTCACCCATGTTTATTTTCCCACAGCTTTTTATACCCAACAGAAATAAGGCGGGGAGGGGGGAATATAACAAAAGGCTTTAGTAACGTGCTATTAACATGCTACAAAAGGATAACTCACACAGTCACTGGCTTTATCACTCTGAGACATCAAATTATTGGCATTCTGTTGCCTAGGCAGCAAATGTGCTCTGGCTCATGTATTCTGAAGACCGCCCTTCCCTAGGTGACCTCATGATTACAAAAGAAGGAGCAGATGTACATTTTCATATCCTGACCACCTTTCAGGATGGACTTACTAGAATGAGCTGTTTTAATTTCATAAGAACCTAGCAATCATCTCCTGAGTTAGGACTTGCAACTATGCTTGTCAAACCTCTAAACTCTCTGACTGCCAGACAAGATGGAAATGGACCTGCATTTTTCTGCCTCCACAGCTATGACTATTGATTCTTAACCTGAGTAAGCATGACCCCTTCCTAGAAGACCACTTAGCACTCGTGTGACTGGCCTTATTACCAGAGTTTTGGACTCCATAGGTCAAGTTTTATAAGTGTGGTGGTGATGTTTAAACTGCGAGTCTGGGCATCATACTTGCAAGGCTGCTCCTAAACTCTAAGGCTTTGTCTTCTCATTAGCTGGCTTTTATTTGGTAGTGCATTTCACACCCTTTGTGCCCCCAACACCCCTGTGTGTTTTCCATATAAGAAAAGAACTCTATTATGCAACGTGGATCAAGTTTCTTGATTGGAAGCCCCTGGCCATGGAGTTGCTCTGGTTCGGACTCCAACTCCCAGCCTGCCAAGAGCTGACCCCTCCCCCGGGGAGGGTCAGGACCACTCCCACAGGCTATTTAAGGCTAGTTCTGGAAAAAGGAATACGTGGTTTTGGGTTTTCCATGGACTTTTCTCCCCGCCGTGCTGTCTTGGTCCACCTGAAAGTACTGCTTTTATTAAACATGGGCATTTTAATTTAGTCTAATCTGTTCTGATTGGAGTTTCTTGCATCAGCGGAGATGCTTTTATTAAGATTAAACCAAACACTTCTGATTGTTGGATTTTCTTTTTCCAGACGTTGAGCTCTTTAGCTCTGCTCTTCTCATCAAAAGTCAAGGATTTTCAGCTGTCACTTAACAGACAAGACTCACAGAGGTGTTCAACCACGTGTGTTCATGATGCTCCCTCCCACAGACAGCCAGGAGCTGTAGAGTCTGTGGGAACTTTACACACTCAGGGTTGTGACTTCCAGCATACGTTAGTAAAAAATCCTTGTCATTCTGTCTGTGCCATTGCTTCACCTATCTGAGGACGTGTCTGTGGTGGTAGCTGTGTCTTCAAGGATACCTTAGCATACCAGGGTGGACTCAGAGCATCAGTCTGGGACTAGAAAATAATGAACATAGACGTGAACTTTGAAGCTGTGAGGCTGTGAGCCCTTCATGGCTGTAGGGCAGGGTTGGAAGAAGAAAGGACACTTGGGGGCTAAGCCTCGGGATATGTAAACTTGGACTGTTGGAAGCAGGAAATGCAAGAAAGAGCCATGTGTGTTACTGTTAGGAAAAATCTTAAGACGAGCTGCTCCACCAGTGCAAAGAAATCCAATCAGACCACATTAAAACACATCAAATGCCTGTTGTTTAACAGATGGGAGAGCGTGGCAGGGGAAAGACAGAGGGAAACCCAAAAACCATGTGTTCTTCTTTCCGGTGAAAGGTGAAAGCCTAAATAGCCTGGGGGAAAAGTTGTGTGCTTTTCCTGACTAGAAGAACCAAAACACAGGACTACTCTCTGTATATAAACGTGTTTGACATTGGGAGTTGCCTGAAGCCAATCATTTTCTCCTCTCAGAAAAGAAACACAGCTTTTCCCCTTTGACATATGCTTTCTGCCTACTGTTTAAAAACCTCCAGTCGGTAGGGCAGGAAAAGGGATCTCTGCGATTGTAGCTGTTAGAATCTGGCTAGGACAAGGTAGACGCTATCAAAAAGTTACTGTTGCCAGCAACTAATGATTCTGCCATTAATTGACATGTCTGGGCCCAATTGTCTTTAGAGACAGTTGTTAAAGTAACAAAGAGGTAATAATTATTAACTCCAAAAAAACCTGCATGCCCAGTCTTGGCAGGCTTGTAATGAGCAATGTTCATTACAATGTTCAAGGGCTCCTTTAACTTTACACGTGAGGGGAACATGAAATACTCTCCATTAAGTTTAGGAGAAGGCCTTTACATGACTGGGTTCAAAGAAGGTAACAACAAATTCAGTGATAAACGCACAGCAGCCGGGGGGGGGGTGTCCACTCCCTGCTTCTGGCCATGAACGTCAGCACTGCGGTTTACAGAGAAAAGTCTGCTGAAAACTTGCAGTGTGTTCCTGAGCTGGAGCCACTTACTTTGTTCCTGCCAAACTGGATTTGAATTTAAAAATCTCTGAGGGTCTAAGATTCCCTGTGAACATAACAAGAACCTTTTCTTCTGCCCTTTCTTTCCCTGCCTTCCCCTCCCCTTTCTCCCCTTCCCCTTTTCCCTTTCTCCCCATTTTCCTTGGAGTTCTTGCCCCACCCCCATCCCAGAACTCTCTGAAAGCATCACTGCCCTTCTTTGTGGATGGCACTGTGCATAGTAAGTCCTCTGAACCTTGTCCCATCTCACTCCCCGTACTTCTGGTCTCCCTTTTTCAGTCTTGCTGCTGGTTTGCTGTCACAGTGAGAGGTGAGAATGGACACACATCCCAGCACTGCACACTGCTACTCCCCTGTACCACAGAAGACCGTAAGAACCTCTCTCTCAACAGCTGCCCATGTGGTCCTCTACTACATGGGCATAAGGTATAAACGCATTTTATGTATAATTTATATGTTTATATTTAATATATAATATTTGTATATTATGTGCCCCCCCCGAGAAGATCTCATTATTGAGTGTTGGCTATCCTGGAACTCAGACAAGGCTGCCCTTGAACTCACAGAGATCTGCTTGTCTCTGCTTCCAGGGTGCTGGAAATAAAGACGTGGACCATTACTCCTGGCTTATGTGAGTTTTCTTAAGGGGCAACTCCCTTCCCCAGACTCCAGGATTCCTAAAGCCTTTGTTAAGTTGTTTTTCTTCTTGACATCTGCAATTAAAGAAGGGTTTTTGGCAGTTTTTAATCACTTCCTTCTGAAATTCACCTTTGCCCCAGACTCTGTGGGCTCTCTGTGTCTTTGTCCTCTCTCTCTTGCCATTCATTAGCATTTGGTGGCCCCAGTCTGAGCTCCACTTGGTAGAAGGCTTCACGTCCCACTTCCTGTTTTCTGCAGAGCTGCCCATGAGCCTTGCCCTTTTGCAGACACACTTGACTATTGCTCAGAATAAGAGCAGCCATCCCCCTGCTTCTGACATGAAAATGGAAACATTACACTTTTAAAGGCTTTGGACTATAATAAAACATCAGAGCCCCCTTAAAATCCCACTGGCACTGTTACTCTTTGGCACGGTCTTACAGTTATTAGGATACTGGCCGTTCTTTACAGCCTTTGGTAGATCTGAAGATGAAAGCCAGTTCTATTGGCTGTTACCCTGGACTGGCATCTTGCTGGGTTCCAGTGCTGATGTTTGCCTGTGTGTGACTTAAAGCCAAACTGTACCTTGTTGTTCTTCATTTTTAGGCATTTTTCTAAAACTATACAATTGTAGCATCACCAGCATGCCCACTGCCCTTTCCTATATAAGAGCTGAAACAAAATTAAGACAAGACAAAATACAGCCGTCTTTAAGAAAGACCAGTGCAAGCAAGACCTTCCCTAATGCCACCTGTTCTTCATTATTGTTTAATCTGGAGTGACTCCTTTTAGGAAAATGTATTAGCAGAAACAAAGATTTTTCTCCCTTGAAGTATTTGCATGTTTTTCTCCAAAGCCTTGCCTAACTAACTCGCTGTGTTTTCCTTTCATTTGACTGCCAGAAAGCTCGGGGCTCCATCAACCTTTGTGGTGGGGATATTTGTTTCTTTCTTTTCTGGCTTTGATTTCTATCTCAACAGTATTATTTTATAATGAACTTTAAAAGAAAGCTGCATCAGATTCCTTTCATTTTTGAGCGGGCAAGTTTCATAATAAATAACGAAAAGGTTTATTTCTCTGGATGAAATATAATTTATATTTTTTAGAGTCAAAAACTTGCTTCTGGGATCTACTGGTCTGGCAGTCATTTAGAACTTTAGTGAATTTTCCATGGAAACACACATGTGTAGAGCCCTATATATGGGCTCTGGAACTAAGTCCTTAATCTTAGACCTTTCCTGGACAGGAGGCGATGGTCTTTTGTTTGGGTTCTTTCAAGTAGCCTCTGATTTCCGAGACACTCTTTTCCAGGATCGTCTCTCTTTCTTGCTTCTCTTCCTAATGGGTGTCAGGGTGGTGGGAACAAGGTTCTACTTTTCATGATTCCCTGTGTTTGTCTTCTGAATTAATCAAGAAACAATTCTCAAAGTAACAATCATTTCTTCTTCCTCCAAGTTTATTTCTTTAGTGCAAGTATACCATTTAGCCCACTGGATCTTGTGTTTATAACTCGCTTAAGCTCTCTAAGTCTATTCTGCTCCTTAAAAACCACATGTATATGTACCTGTATATATGCATATATATACATACATATATATATGTTACATGCTGTATATGAAGGCCAGTATTAAAAAACCCATGGCCAGCATCATAATCAATGGGAGAAAGTATAAACTTTCTCTTGAAGATTCTTACCCACTGTAAAGTAACTGTACTTTTCCATTGTTGTGATAAACACCACAATCAGGGCGATTTATGGAAGGAGTCTAACATTCCAGAAGAATAGGAGTCTGCCAAGCAGGGAGACTTGACAATGAGTGGCAGTCACAGTAGCTGGGGCGGAAGTTGAGAGCTCAGATTGAACCACAAGTACAAAGCACGGAGATCAAATTAGAAAGGACATGAGTCTGCGAACTTTCCAAACTCACCACTTCCACCAGCAAGGGCAGACCTGCAAAAATCTCTCTGACCACAGCTCCAATTGAAGATCAATGTGAGCCAACTGGGGACATTCTCAGTCGATGGCCATATTCACTCTCTGAAGCATCACCTGCCCGCCCCGCTGCTGTTCAGCTGGAGACAGGGAGTACTGAAAAGGGCAGTGAGACCAGAAAAAGAAATCAAAGGCATTGAATCAGAAAGAAGTAAAGTTATCTGTCTGCAAACAATCCTGTGCATGAAAACCTCAACTCTGCAGATGGTCCTGTGCATGGAAACCCCAACCCTACAGGCGGTCCTGTGCATGGAAACCCCAACCCTACAGGCGGTCCTGTGCATGGAAACCCTAACTCTACAGGCGGTCCTGTGCATGGAAACCCTAACTCTACAGGCGGTCCTGTGCATGGAAACCCCAACTCTACAGGCGGTCCTGTGCATGGAAACCCCAACCCTACAGGCGGTCCTGTGCATGGAAACCCTAACTCTACAGGTGGTCCTGTGCATGGAAACCCCAACTCTACAGGTGGTCCTGTGCATGGAAACCCTAACTCTATAGGCGGTCCTGTGCATGGAAACCCCAACCCTACAGGTGGTCCTGTGCATGGAAACCC
>JAQHUG010000243.1:214460-248505 GCA_028555095.1 Dicrostonyx torquatus
CACCAATGGAGGAGTATTCCCTTTACCCCACATCCTTTCCAACATAAGTTGTCATCAGTGGTTTTGATCTTGGCCATTCTTACAGGTGTAAGATGGAATCTCAGAGTTGTTTTTATTTATCTAATGCCTTTAGTACAGTTCCTAAACCCTTTAACACAGTTCCTCATGCTATGGTAACCCTCATAAAATTACTTTTTGTTGCTACTTCATAACTGTAATTTTGCTATTGCTATGAATTGTACTGTAAATACCTGTGTTTTTAGGTGGTTTTAGGTGGACCCTGGGAAAGTGTCATTGACTCCCAAAGGAGCTGAGACCCACAAGTTGGAAAACTCTGGTTTAGAAGAAAATATTGAAGCTGTTGTCCTGGTGTATTCTTATAGAGGAAAATATAAACACTGTGTTTCAACATTCAGAAAACTTGGTTTAAAGAGTAGAAAATAAAGCCGGGTGGTAGTGGCACATGTCTTTAATCCCAGCACTTGGGAGGCAGAGACAGAGGGGGATCTCTGAGTTCTAGGTCAGCCTGGTCTACAGGATGAGTTCCAGGGCAGTCAGGGCCACACAGAGAAATCTTGTATCAAAAAAACCAAAAAATCAAAACAGCATCAACGAAGGGTAGAAAATAGGATATAATTCCAGATGCTAAAAAAAAAAAATCAAAGAAAAAAAAAGACAAATAACACCAGCATCCCAAAGGAATAGCACCTACCTATTCCAGGACGGGCAGGCAAGCAGGGGCCTAGTTAGGCACAAAGGATGGGTGAGTAGAACAAGGAGAGTGTAATACGGAGCAGAACGCTTGCACGACGCAATGGCATAAACATGCACATCCGGAAGAGCAGTGACAGAGGTTAGAAGAAAGAGAAATATAAATAGTACTTAATGTTTTTTATGAAAAATGACTGAGTGCCAAACTGGAGAGCATGTATTACTCGGATCAAATTGTGTCCACAAATAGCATAATTGAAACTAGCATAGCTCATTTATGTGAAGGGCAAAATACACCTGATTTGTAGATCTGCATGCATTGGTCGGATTAGCCTGGCATTGTAGAGCAGGTTCCTTACATTTGCCAGTGCACATCTGTGCTCTCAGCCACAGAAGCAGCAGAACGGTGCAGCTCTTCCTGGGTGGGCCTCAGCCTTTCAGGGCTCACATCCGAGGTTGTGAGCAGATGGGCAGGGAGCCGCGAACACTTGTTTTTCTTTCCCATCCTGGAAACTTCATCTTCGTTCTCAGAGTTGCTGGGCTTCAGTCTGCTTTTGAAGAGCTGTGATCGCGAAGTCTCCAAAGGTGCTCACATGGTGACAGGCTAATCGGCCTGTGAAGACAATGGGCGTCTCCGGAAAACACAACAACAACAATAACAACAACAACAACAACAGCACCCTCTTACAGTAAGCAGAATATTGTTGGTGGAAGGTAAAATGAGTGTGGTCTTCATTTGTCTGTTTGGGCTTGTGCATGTGTGTACATGTTCACGTGCACATCTGCACATGAGGTCCTGGGAGTGCATGTGTCTGTGTAAGTGTGCGTGTACAGGCCAGAGGACAACCTCAACTGTAATTCTCAGAAATGTCACCTACCTCCTTTGAGACTAGGCCTGTCATTGGCCTGGAGTTCACCAATGAAGCTGGAATGGGTGGCCAGTGTGCTCCAGGGATCTCTCTGTCCCCACCTCCCCAGCATTGAGATTTAATAACACACCACTAATATCCTACCTTTTCACATGAGTTCTGGAGATGAAAATGAGACTCTTTTTCTATGTTATTGAAAATAGATTCTTTCATCCTACCATATATCCTGACTATTCTTTCCTCCTCTAATATATCTTGATTTTATACATACACACACACACACACACACACACACACACACACACACACACACACACACACATATATATATATATATATATATACTTTCCCTAACCTCCATTCCTCCCAGTTCCTCCCCACTTTCCCTGCCTTCTAGGTCCACTTCCTTTCTGTCTCTCACTAGAAAAGAACAAACTTCTAAGGGAAACAACCAAACATGACAAAATCAAATAGAATAAAACGAAGCAGAGCAATCATATAGAATCTTACAAAAGGAGAAGAGTCCCAAGGGCAGGCAGAAGAGTCAGAAACACACTCATTCATGCACTCAGGAGGCCGTAAAAATACTAAGCTAGTGACTATAATGTATACTCAGAGGACCTGGTGCAGACCCATGAAGGCCAGTGTGTGCTTCTTCAGTCTCTGTGAGCCCGTATGTGCCTCACACAGTTGATTCAGAGGGTCTTGTCCACAACCTCTGGTTCTTAAACCTTCCAACCTCTCTTCCACGGAATGCCCTGAGCTGTTAGGGTAGGGATTTGATGATGACCTCCAAATTAGCCTCTCCCCGCATATAACGTCTGGTTGTGGGTCTCTGCATCTGTTCCCATCTACTGCTGAAGGAAGCCTCTTTGATGATGCCTGGATAAGCCACTGATCCATGAGCATAGCAGAATACTATTAGGAGTCATTTTGTTGTTTTTTGTTTGTTTGTTTGTTTTGTTTCTTAGTTTATGGGTCAGTAGTTTTTAATTGACCCTAGGTGTCTGGGCTATCTAGTCTCTGGTTCTTGGTTACCCAATCAGCGCAGTGCTGGGTATGGGCTCCTTCTTGAGGAGTGGGCCATAAGTTATCGTGACATTGATTGGCTGCTCCTGTAAGTTGTGCGCCACCATTGCCCTAACATATCTTGCAGATGCGACAGATTGTAGGTCACAGGTTTGGGGGCTGGGTTGGTATTTCTGTATCTCTTTTGGTAGCCTCAGAGTACCTTTTCATACCAAAGAGACTAGAATTTAGGGATGAAAATTCCATGTAGACACCAACTCAACTTCTCCATGTTCAATGAATCATGTGGATGTTGTCCTGGGCAGTGGGGCCTCTCTGGCAGTTTGCAGGGGGCGACCTTTTGTCTTAGCAACAGTCTGGGGTGTTTGGGGATTTCCATGGGACCTCTTTGGCCAACAATTCAATTGAATGCAACCCAGTATTGCCATTGGAAACCTGGAAGAGATGACCAGAGATGACTGGCTGAGACTCTATATCCTCCATTACTAGGAGTCCTCAGTAGTCACAGTCATAGATTCTGGAAGTTCCCACTTGCACTGGATTTTCACACCACCCCAAGTGTTCCCCCAATTCCAGTCATCTCTCCATGTACGCTCTCCCTCATCCTGTCACCTGATCCCCATCTTCTGTCCCCACCCACCTCCAGGTCACCTGTGGGCTGATATCCGCCAGCCTGAGGACGCCATGCAGCTTCGTAGCTGAAAGCTAACAATTTAGAAAGACAATAGATGAGGGTTTTGCTCCAGCCTTCCTTTTCATTTGTAGATTGCTCCATGAGAAGTGGCTATCTCCAAAGCAGGTGAAGGAATGCAGGTGTGTGTGTGCTGGGGGAGGTGCCCCGAAATAAGGAATATGAATAGAAAAATTCCTCTAGAGGGAGAGGGCATTGAGAGCAGGGATGGTTTGGGAGAGAGAATAAACACAGGTCATGCTGGAAGGACAAGAAGTCCTGAGCTGCCCTTAAATGATAAAGATGGTGTAAAGAGTCTGATTCTTCCGCGTGCCTCCAGGGACACATTTGGGAAAAAACACCAGTTTCTATGTTGGGGCGACGGTCCCCGACAGTCACCCATAAACTGTATTCCGTTTCCCCTTAAAACCCCTCCTCTTTACCTAACCTCTCTGGCTCTATGGATCAAAGCTTGGCTATCATTACATGATGGATAATATCCGCTTGTAAGTGAATACATGCCAAACATATCTCTCGAGGTCTGGATTACCTCACTCAGGATTTTTTTTTTTTTTTTTTAGTTTCATCCATTTTCTTACAAATTTCATGGTGTCATTTTTTTAACACTGAATAATGCTTCATGGTATAGATTTGACACATTTTCTTTGTGCATTCTTCTGTTAAGAGACATATAGGTTGTTTCTAGTTTCTGCCTATTATGAATAAAGCTGCAATGAATATGATTGAGAAGGTGTCCTTGTGGTAGTAGGATGGAGCATGGCATTTGGGTTTATGCCCAAGACTGGTATGTTGTGGAATATTAGTTTAAGATGTGCTGCATTCATTTGTATTGTGGAATATTTATTTAATGCTAAGATGTGCTGCATTCCTTTATGTTGCATTTGTTTAACTCTGTAAAACTATGTAACTTTGCATGCCTAAAACAACTGATTGATCTAATAAAGAGCGGAATGACCAGTAACCAGGCAAGAGAGAGAAATAGGAAATAGGAGGAGAAGTCTAGGCTCATGAGAAGAATGAGGAGTGAGAAGAGAAGGAGAGGAGGATGCCAGGACCAGCCACTCAGCCACCCAGCTAGCCACAGAGTAAGAAGGAAAGAAAGATATATAGAATAAAGCAAGCTTAAAAAGCACAGAGGAAAAATGTAGTTAAAGAGAAATGGGATAATTTAAGTTAGAAAAACTGTCTAGAAACAAGCCAAGCTACGTCCGGGCAAAATAAGTAAGACTAAGTCTCCATGTATTTATTTGGGAGGAGTTAGGTGGCAGGATCCCATTGAGTAAACAAACAAAAACCCCACAAAACAAAAAGCCACAATGGTACGTCTGGGTCTTGAGGTAGATTGAGTCCCATCTTTCTGTAACTGCCATATTGATTTCTGCAGTGGCTATACGAGTTTGCACTCCCACCAGCAATGAAGGAGTCTCCTCTAATTTCACATCTTGTCTGGCATGAGCTGCCGCTTGTGTTATTGATCTTAGCCATTCTGACAGGGGTAAGATGAATCTCAAAGTCATGTTTGCATTTCCCTGATGGTTAAGGAGGCTGAGCAGTTCCTTAAGGGCTTCTCAGACATTCGAACTTCTTCTGTGGAGAATCTCACTTAGAGATTAAGGTCTTTATGTCTTTTTGTCTTTACCCAGTTTTCATTCAGTAGAGAATTGATGAGTTTGTAAGCTTCCTGTTGTTTCTGTTGTTGACACCAGCTTTAGTCTGTGGTGGGCTGATAGGCTGCACAGAGTCACTTCCTCCTTCCTTCCTTTATACCCTTCCTTCCTTCCCTTCCTTCCTTTCCTTCCTTCCTTCCCTTCCTTCCTTCCTTATTCCTTACTTCTTTCCTTCCTTCTTCCCTCCCTCCCTCCCTCTCTCCTTCCCTTCTCCTTCTTCTTCTTTTTGTAATTCAAAGGGGCTAAGAGCTAGTACAGTCAGGGTGACTTGGCACATACCTAGATATGATGGTTAACTTGTAATTTTAGCCTGCTGAAACCAAGAAACACCTGAGAAGAGGGCCTCACCCTAGTAACTATCTAGATCGGTTTGCCCTGTGTGCGTGTCTGGGGGTGGTCTTGACTATTAATATGGTAGGAGAGCCTACCTTGGATGTGGGGAGCACTGTTTCACAGACTGGGCCTGAGCTGTGCAAGAGGAAAGAAAACCAGCTCCACAGAAGGGAGCTGCAGCATGGGGCACTCACCCATCTCCGCCCATGACTGCTCGTGCTATGGACACGGTGGGCCCTACTGTCTTAAGCTCTGTCTCTGTGGCTTTCCCTTGGTGACAGACTGACATCTGGAAGTGTAAGCTGCATGACCCCTTCTCCCCTAAGCTGCTTTTGGTCATGGTGTTTATAACAGCAACAGAACGGAGCTAGGATACCATGTTAAGAGACAAACCTGGATAGGTTCCACCTTGGAAAGAAACGAGGCCTGAATTCCCACATTCGCAGGGCATCTTGGATAAGGAAGAACTGAGCTCCAAGCCGAAAGTAGGGACTGTGCACTCGGGACTGGGAAGCAAGAGCGGCTGTAGCTCATTCTCTTGCTTCTCTGAGCCTCGGTTTCCCTTTTGCAAGTGGCTGCACTTTCCAGGGCTGTTTTGGGATGGAACAAGGTCACACACTCCCGGGCCCAAGTGGGTTCATGCTCAGCATTAGCTGTGGTTGGGTTTTGGCAGAAATGGGGTTGTGGTTTGAACGGAGCCTCTGGAAACTGTAAGATATTTTTGTAAAGTTGAGATCTCTTCAGATACTCACGGTTCTGGACAGCTTTAGAGGCTGCTGGGTGAGCAATACATTTTTTCTTATTAGTGCGTGTATAAGAACACAACTGACCAAAGGCAGAAGCCATGCTCACAGAGAGCCAAAGGCTGTGTTAGTGAGTGCTCAATTAATTTTCAAGTTTCTTTATTGAGGCTTGGCCACTGTTCTGACCCTAGCGAGCCATTGTAACAACAGACACATAGCACAGGGGTAGCCATTAGACCCATCAGGTCAGCTGGTGGGTGCTTTTCTAAACCGTACAAAGTTGTAGGTTTGGACTCACAAGGAAAGGACTCATAGATGTAGACATGAAAAGAAAGGAGCATTTGGAGGCAAAGACATCATTGAAAATCCCTGAGGTGGAAAGTAGAAGTGTTTTCCAGACAAGTTTTGATCACACCCTGAAGTTCTTGTCCATATTCTGATCCTGAGTGAACTTGACAACCGGTGAATACAAATCAGCGATCAGCTGGAGCGGTGGCTGTCCTCACTCTCGGTAGCATGAAGATGTACCAATGTCCTGTCAGGCGATGTTAAGATCCTTCTTAATCTGACGTTGACTGTTCTCTCCCTGCTCGTTCCTTCTCCTGACCACGGGCTTCAGCTAAACCTCAGAGGATTCGCTCCTGTGTCCGTGGGAATGTTCTCACAGCTCCATCGTTCCTTCTCCTGAGCCGTGGGCTTCAGCTAAACCTCAGAGAATTCGCTCCTGTGTCCATGGGAATGTTCTCACAGCTCCATCGTTCCTTCTCCTGAGCCGTGGGCTTCAGCTAAACCTCATCTAACTTCACTCCTGTGTCTGTGGGAATGCTCTGCTTCGGTGCCCTTTTCATGTTCTTCATTTCTGGGGAAGAGCTGACATATCCGAAGGCAGAAGTCCTGCAGACTCTTCTTCTGGACCCTTCACACAGCATCCCACTTCCTCCCTAAGCTGAGGGGAATGTAACCAGGTTGGTATTGGGGTAGCAGCACTTTCTATGTGTGCTTTAATTCCCAGTGTTCCTCCACATTCCCTCAGGATGAAGTTCAATAATAGGGTTCCAGCCTTATATTAAAGCATTCACTGAACAAATAAATCTCTCCGTAAATACCCAAATGATGCTATATAAAACAGTGTGTAAAAGGAGATAAATGGGCGTGTTAATGTGTGTGCTCATTTTCCCATCACTGTAACAAAAGACCTGAGCTCATCAACTTAAAAAGAGGGAAGGGTTTTTTTTGTTTTGTTTTGTTTTTTTTTTGGTTGACTGTTCCAGAAATTTTAGTTCATGGCCACTTGGCCCTGGTTTTGGGCCTGTGACGCTTCACAAGACAGAGGACTATTCAACTCATGGTAGGCGAGAAGCAAAGAGAAGACCAAAAGGAACAGGGGTCCTAACATCCCTTTCCAGGACATGCTTCTGAGACCTTTCACCACTGTACCCCAGTTCTTAGATGGCCTACTGCCTCCAATTACTGTTCCATTCTTTCCAGATCCCTCCTTTTCTTTTTTCTCTTTCTCTTCCCTCCCCCTTTTCTTCCTTCAAAAAAAAATTTAGTTGAGACTGGGTCTCGCTATGTAGTGGCTAGTCTGGAACTTGATATGTAGCCCAGGCTGGCCTGAAACTCACAGGTATATCTGTTTCTGCCGGGTATCTTAAATATATTTATTCATTATGTATGTCTGTATACTTGGCTGAGGTTATGTTCATGATCTTCATGAAGGAGCCAGCAGAAGCCAGAAGAGGATTTCAGATCCCCTGGATCCAGAGTTCCGGGCAGTTGTGGGGCTGGACCTGAAGCTGGGTCCTCTGTAGAGCAGGAAGCCCCCTAAGCTGAGCATCTCTCTCCTCCCTTTCCCCTCCCTCCCTTCCTTTTTCTCTCATCCTTCCTTTCCCTCTTCTCTCTTTCTTCTGGGGATAAGACCCCACTGAGCCACACCCTTAGTTTGTCTTGAGCAAACACTTTCCCTGATCCCTGCTCTTTCATCTCACAGTCTGTGTCACCCGTCCCATTCTAGATGTACTATATATTCTACATCACAATCTGCTTCTGTTTCTTGTCCTTCTCTCCTGCCAGTTCTGGTAGCAAGGCAAGAGTAGAGACACTGCCTATTCACTGATGTGTGACGAATGCCCATGGCTGCTGTCACAGGGTAGGAATTGGTGCACCTGAAACCTACCGAGCACTTTTATCTGTTACTATCCTCCACCGTTTCGACTGCATACCAACACTCTGACCACACAGAGTTGAGGGAACTGAAGTCCACTTGGGCCAAGACACTCAGGGTCACAGAATTTGAGCAGGAGCCAGAGTCCTATGTGACCTAAGTTCAGATGCTGTGTGTTGTCTGCTCTCCCATGGCATCTGCCACTGCAGGGCCTCAGTTTCTTCATTTATTTGAATCAACATTGTCATACCCTTCAATAAGATTTAAGAACCAGAGGATTTGAGAGGAGTTGAAGGAGGAGGGAATAATACAATAAGATACATTGTATAAATTTTTTATTTAAAGCAGCAAAAGATTTAAGAGTCAGAAGCTCTAAAATTAGCAACAAACCCAGTAATTGTTTCTTCACTTTGAGCTCCCACTCTTGCCTTCTGTCTTCAGAAGCCCTTCATAGTTTATGCATTTTCTTCCAAACCTCTGAATATTATCCAAATATTTCCATTTCTTCACGTCTCCCCTCTTCTGTACTGGAAGAAGACATTTGCAATCCTCTTCTCTCTCACATGTGTGCACGCGTGAACACACACACACACACACACACACACACACACACGTGTGCGCACACTTCTTTCCATTCCCTAGCATCCTAATAGAATTATTTTGGCTGTATCATAGGCCAGCATATTTGTCTGTTTTCTGTTCCTGTGACGCAAACATTAGAGGCTGGTTAGCTGATTGGTTTGGACTTACTTCTGAAGACTCAGATGTTCAAGAACATGGCCCCTGCAAGGCCCTTGCTCAGTTCCATCCATGACACAAAGCAGGAAGGGGATTGAACATACGTGAGAGAGAGCACCTTTCAGTGATGCCCACTCTCCAAAGAAGGGACCCAGACCTGGCAGAAAGGCATTGACATCCCATGACAGATCACTTCTTAAAGGCCCCACGGTTCCATTACATTAAAAATTTAGTCTTCAACCCATAACTTGTAGGAACTACATTCAAAGCACTGTCTCAGTGCCCATGTTACCAGTCTGTGCTTTGCTCGTGGCTGGACCATGGACACGGCCTCTATCTCTCTCCTGCATGACTGTCTGTGTTCTCAGCTGTGTCTTCGCAGTTGCCCCCATAACTGTTAGACTCTGAAAGCCTGGGCTGTGGCCTCAGCCTCCTTTCCTGTTGCAGTGATGATGTGCTGACAGAAATGACTTGAAGGAAGAGGGTTCATTTGGCTCACAGTTCAAGGTACAGCTCCTAGTGGGACGTGGTGGGGTGTGTCAGGGCGTGGAGGGATGTGGAGGGGCACGGCAGCAGGGGCTCCAGCAGCTGCTCACCTTGTGTCTGCCGTCAACAGAAGAGAGAGAGGAATACATGCTTCTTCAGTCCCTGCTCTTCATTTATGCAGGCCAGGATTTCCTGCCCACAGGGTTGTGCCAACCAGAGTGAGTGGGTCTTTCCACCTCAATTACTGTAACCCAGATGACCCCTCAGGCACGTAGAGTCCACAATTACTGCTCTCCATCGCAGCCATGTTTATGGCATTTTTTGTTCAGGACGCTTAAATGGCGGCTTGGCAGCTCGTAGAACTTTGTATTGAAAATAATTTTCCTTAAGAAAATTGAAGCCGTTTCTTTATCAGTTTCCAATTATTATTATGTTTTAAAACTTGTTTACCCCCTGGTTCCTCTGCACTTGTCTCTTGTACTCGTCTCTGGGGCCAGGGCATAGCAGCATCGTTGTGTTGATTCTGGAGTGGCCCGCGTGCCAACCCTACGTGTCTCAGTCCTCACGGCTCATGCACCACATTGAACACACGGCCTCAGTTCTGGGAAGTTTCCTTAAATTTCTAATTGTGGATTTCTTCTTTGCTTTTTAGTCCCCATTTCATAAAGCTTAGTACTCCTCTACTAGATTCTCAGAACTCACCTTCTGGCTCTCGATTCTGTTTTAGACCATGCTTTACTTGCCAATCTTGTTATTGAGTTTTCCTTCTTTTCTTTTTCTGAGACAGGGTTTCTATGTGTGGCCTTAGCTGACCTGGAACTCTGTAGACCAGGCTGGCCTTGAGCTCACAGCGATCTAAGATTTGCCTGCCTCTGCCTCCTAAGTGCTGGAATTAAAGGTGTGCTCCACTACTAGCTGGCTTGAGTTTTTAATTCCTATCAAATCAGAGCACCTGGGAAGTGGGCTTAGCATCTTATTCCAGGAATTACAGTAGTGGCCTCCTGGACGTAGGGTTTGGATCACAGGTTGTACATTGAGGTGGGTGCGTGGTAGATACACACTAAAACAAAGGAGAAGGGAAGCAAAGGGAATGTAACAATTTGCAGCTTTCGGTATGGGGGCTTTAAAGAGAATCCTTCGGCTCTGTTATTTTCATATGTGGTTCTGAGCTAGCAAGAAAGTTATTACTGGGGTGAGCTTTGAGAATAGACTTTCACTGGGCTCTGTCTGCTGAGTTTGTATTGGAAGACGTGAGTTCTCAGCTTCCTGCTGCTCTTGCCATGTCTGTTCCTTGCTGCTGTCTCTCTGCTCCACACCATGGACCCGTATCCCTCCAGGGCAACAAACCAAAGCAAGCCTTCTCTTCCTTACGTTGCCTTTGTAAAAACACCTTTGGTCAGGGTGTTTTTATCACAGCTATAGAAAAGGCTGGCAGTATAAGTACAGTTAAAAGAGCACTTAGATATTTTTATAGATTAGAGACCATATCAGATCTCGGTCCTAGAGAGCAGTTTTAGGTAGAAGTGAATTCAGACAGCCCTAACTTCAGAGATCCAGTGGATCAGTAGCTGGTTAAATCCTCTACAAGGTATGCCATTAAGATCTTAACTGGAAAACTTGTAGTTGTAGATGTATGAGTGGGGTAAACTCTATTTAACACACGCAACACATTTCCTACTTCTATCAAAAGATATGTATGTATATATACATATACATGATATATATAATATTCTTAATACTGTATATACTTGTGCATATATTGTTCACACAGTCTTATTAATACAGTGGTTCACTAAAGCGACATAGCTTCCAATAGAATGACTGGTCTGCTAGCCTCAAGGAAGTAGCTTGCACATTGTTTACGCATGTGACTGAATTTTGTAAGCATCCTGTGTCCTGATCTTTGCGATGCTGAAACCGCTCTCTAGCAGGTCATCTAGCATGTTGCAGAGACGTGAAGAAAGGCAGATGTTAGTTCCTTAGAGGAGCCTCCCCACTGGGACTCCTGCCAGTGCGAGCCTGACGGAGCATGTCTCAGCCCGACTTTCCTTCTCTTTCCTAAAGCCCCCGGGATTTGGACTGCTTACTTCTGCCTTGGGTTCCTTCTTCCCGGGACTGGTAGCATACAGTCTTCACATCTTCCTTTTCTCTCACTATCGCTAAAGCTTCAGGGCCTTCAAGGCTTTTACTGCTGATCCCTTCCTGTCTTGGGAATCAGCCTGCCCAGCCCATTTCTAATAAATTCTCTGGCTCATCTCTAGTTAGAAGATGACTGAGCAGCGTGTGGGTTCATGTCGACTAAATGAATGAAGATGTTCGTGACGTTTATAATGCCTACATGGTCCTGAAGCCCTTCCAGAGGCTTTGGCTGTTCTGCATTTCCTTAGTCTCTTTGACTTTAGCTCTTGGAAATCCCATTGCTGTCTGGCCAATGCCTTGCTGTCCTTTCAGATTTGCGATAGTATGTTCTCTTGTGTGGGGCTCCTCACACTTGAAGGGCACAGGAATTACCTGGAAGAGCTGCTGAGGCCACAGAGCATTGGTTCCATCTAAAGAGTTCTACATCTAGAAGGTCTAGGTGATGGTGACACTGTTGGGCCACAGACTGCAACAAGACCTGACCACTGGGCAGCTTCACTTCCTGGTAGACAGACTGGTGCTTCCTTACCTCCCTGGGGGGGCCACAGTTTAGGCCTATGCTTCCTGTAGCTCAGATGGCTCCAGGGGTCTTTTCTCTTCAATAGCACAACCAGAACTTTGAGTTGATTTCCTTAGGAAAAGGAAAAGGGTTGAGATTGTAGGGGGTCAGTGGGTGAGGATGCTTGCTGCTCAAGCCTGGTGACCCGAGTTCGAACCCTGGACACATGGAAAAGTGGGTGGAGAGAACAGACTCCACAAAGTTGTCCTCCGACCTTCACATGTGTGCTGTGGCATACACACACACACACACACACACACAACTCAAGCAGCATACACACACATATGCACACACAATTTTTTAGAAATGTGGGGAGGAAGGAGGAGAAGAAGGAAAGTATTTGTTTCAGAGAGATGCAGTCTGTGCATGTGACAGGCTAGGGACAATTATGTATTTATGCCTTTGTATGCTCACAAAAGCCTATGGTGTCCTCATGGCCCGTCTTATTGTGCAGGCAAGTTCAGTAACGGATCCAATAGTGATTAGGGAATGGGGGTTTATGCTTCTTGCTGAAAACTGCTGCTGCCTGCTCCAACACCACTTGCCTTGTATGAATCTCCCTAAAAGGTTCTCGTCTGGGTCTGTGAAATTCTTCCAAGGGGAACATTAACTGATAGGCCCTATGCCTAATGAGCAACCTCAATTTTCCTTATTCAGACTAAATTCACTGTCTTCCTAGAGCCTGCAGGACTCCCTCAACCTCCCTCTGCCCCAGAAAAGTGTTCTGTAGAAACACACATTAGCAATGTCAGAAATAGCTCACAGCAAAGAGGTTTAGACAGTGTTTGCGGACAGAAGGGCTGCTAGGCTTCCCTAGCAAACCGAAGGAAAATCGGGCAGCAAGACCAATGCAATGGAGCAGTAGGATTTCTTCATTGGAGTTCTTGATTTCTCTTATATTACATGACCCTACAAGGATAAATATACATTTGTATATAAAATGTAAGTGCATATAGTTGCTATTATTATTTTGATATGAGAGCAATACTAAGAGATATAATTGCAACTATTTAAGACTGGCATGAGTCACGGCTCGTTTCGGCCTTGTGGGTCCTGACACAGTAAACGCTGGGTTTTAGTTTCCGAACCTTATGAGGCAGCTGTGGGTTGGGAAGGTCTCTTTCCCAGATTTTTTGACTGCCAGGAAGTCTGCATTTTCAGTGCAGGGAGTAGGTTAGTTCGTAAGTACTCTGACTAGAGATGTTATCTCGTTCTCTCACTCTGCCAACCTTCTCCGCCCTCCCCCTCCCCACCTCAACTGCCACAATTCTGGAGAAGACAGTGGTGATAATTTAGGAGGCCAAGGACCTGGGTTCTCCTGACCTAGCTGTACCAGTATGAGCTACAGGAACTCGAACAAGCCACTCCTGTTCACTGGTTCTTAGATGAGAGACTTATACAAAATTTTTTTAAATGTAAAATGTTATGAAACTGAAATTATTATATAGAAATTTAAATTTCATTTTGAATGAGTGACCTACCTAAACTCCTTGATGATTTTCACCTAACTGCTTGAAAGAATTTTCTTAGAGTATTGGCAGTTTGTCAACACTGCAAACTCAAAGAAAAACTAGGACAACCTTTTTAGGCAATTAACTGGAATGCTGAGGCCCGTCCCTTAATTATTTAGTGTTTGAGAAGAGTAACAAAATGATGGACAAATTGGTTCTTTTATTTCTCACTTAAGAACTTTGATTTTAGCCTGTGGAAACTTTGCCATTTGTCAGTGGCAAGAAAAAGATCAGTGTCCTCATGTAATTTTGTCAAAGCTGAAGGCCCTGGGGAGTCAGACCACAGACAGTTCAGTGACTCAGTGGTTCCTTCAAGTCCCACATCCTGAAGAGATTCTGCAGAGGAAAGCAAGGCGCTCTGGAAGTGGGGTGGGGATGTTTGGGAAAGGCAGAGCTGCTCAGGGAAACCACGTGTCTGGCATTTGTATACCCATGAGCTCAGACAAGCCCTTAGGAGCGTCCCTCTTCCTCAGCCACTCCAAACATGGTTATCCAACACAAGGTCACCATTGGAAGTGGGGCTTCCAGATCTGCGTGGTATGCATGGCCGGGGATCGCTGATGCCGAGCACACACAGAACGCTTTGAGCGCCTCACATTCTGTCTAATGGAGAACAACATGGCCCAGCTCTACGGGACAACCGTAAGGAACCTACAATGGTTACTAGCCAGGAAAGGTTGTATGCTCTCTGGTGTGTGTCTCCATTAACGGCACCTCAGAGCATCTCAGCCTGGCACACATGATCGCTACAAGACCCAGCCAAGTCTTTTTCTAGAGGTCTAATCCACAGGCAACCAGAGTCCTTACTCAACATCTCTGGGATAGGATAGAGGTTTGTGGATGGAAGCATGGACATCTGGCCAAGTCAGGAGGATGCTCATGTAAGAGGACAGCTTGTTTTCAGGTATCAGGTTTTGTGTACGATCCAGGGCCAGGGCCATTGATCAGTGCATATTCTAAAAGAGTAGCAAACGGCTGAGGTTGTGGCTCCTACATCAGCACCACTCATGGCTGTAAACAGCACCGCGGGATTGAAGGTGGGAGGGAGGAATGGGGGATCAGGAATTGAAGGCCATCCTCAGCTGTACAAGCTACAGAACAAGTTCAGGGAGAGAGCAGGAAAATATGGCCAGAGAAGGAGGAGGGGGCAACACAGGCTGGTGCTGCTCTCTGCTGTCCTCGTTTGGGTCACTGCCACCGTCTTAGTGTAAGATGTCTCTGCAGGTTCACAGTGAGGCTGTGTGGACAATGTGCGGAACTTTTAGTTGGTGGAGTCTTGCTGAGGGCACTGGGGTGGGCCTCGACACTTCCTAATCTTGCCCTGCTTTCCGTCCTCTTCTGTTCCCTGACTGCTGAGGGACTGTAAGCAGCCATCTCACACTCATGCCACCCATGACTTCCTTGGCACAATGGATTGTACCCTTTCAGACCATAAACTGGTTAAACCTGATGCCCTTAATTTATCAGGTATTTCTTCTTGATCACAGCAAGAAAAGTAAGTAACAGACACACTTATGTGAGTGTTTGGTAGCTGAACATCTAAAGGCTGGTTTATTTCTCATTTTTTAAAAGGTTTATTTACTTTTGTTTATTTGCATTGGTGTTTTGCTGGCATGCATGTCTCTATAAGGATGTTGGGTCGCCTGGAACTGGAGTTACAGACAGTTGTGAGCTGCCATGTGGGTGCTGGGAGCTGAACCCCTGTCCTCTGGAAGGGCATTCAGTGCTTTTAACCACTGAGCCATCTCTCCAGCCCCTGAGGCTGTTTTTAAAGCTCATATCAGTCTCATGCATCATACTTACCCATCCGAAACACACAGCCAATCGTTTCTACTGTAGTCACTGAAGTAGGGACATCACCATTATGTTAAATTTTGGATATTTTTCTTCTCTGAAGTCTGGGGTATAGCACTTATAGGAGGCTGTACCCAAACACTGGAAAGAAGGGGGAAATAAAAGAGATGCTTTCCTCACCTGAATAACAAAACCTTCATTTATTAAGTCACTTTCATTTCCCTCCACTCTTCCCATGCTTCTTTACAGCCCCAGCTAACTGCTGTCTACACATTGTCTTTAGAGTGACTTTAGTTCAGAACACTGCATATAAATGGAAGATGCCCCATTGTGGTTGACGGTTGACTTCTCTCACTGACAGGGCTGTTGAACACGGTATTTCTCTGGAGAATTTATTCACTTGTTAAGACTTCTGCTTATATGTGTTTTATTACTGAATTGGACTACGTTTCTCACTCACAGAGTATACCATATACAAAGCATGTTATAAATGTAAAGTATAACACACACACACACACACACACACACACACACACACGTGCGCGTCCGGGCTAACACAGGTACTAAAACTGGAACAATTCAGAGAAGGTTAGCATGGCTCCAGTGTAAGGATGACGTAGAAATTCATGGAATATTCATTCCACAGTTCTATTTTAAACTTTGTTTCGGGAGGACAACAGCGAGGAAGTGAGTGCAGCCATGACAGGTTTGTCTGCAGTGGCCCAGTCAGTGTGGAAAGTTTGATACTATGGAAGGGCAATGGACAGCTCTTTTGAAGAACGGAGGTTTTGAACCTTGAAAATGAAATTTATTTTTAGAGAGTAAACTCTTTTAGATTCTTATTACACTAAAACATATTGTATTTGAAATGTGTCTGTTAAACCTTACATGCTGACACTGTGATAGATTTTGTGAAATATAAAGATTTCTCTAACTGGTGAAGGTCATCCACTGTTTCTGACTCGGAACAATTGTATAGTTTGCTGTTAGAAATTTTGCTTTGGACGTTGGTAAACGGGCTGTCTCTAGCACGAAGTTCTTAGGATGTATTGGTCAAAAGTCACCTCATTTCATTAAAAGTTGATTTCACAGTAAAAAAGAGAAAGACAATGTGCATTTAACCAACAGTTACAGGAATCTCTGGTTTATTCTTTTCCTGGACAAGATTTAGTTCATTTAGTATTAAGAATTGGTTCTTTCTTTGATGGCTGCTTGTTATTAACATCATTTGTGGAAAAGGCAGGCGATCCTTCATATACAGGTCCTATGGCCTGCTGTAAATTCGGTTTCAGATTCACGTTTTACTTTATGCATGTAAGCATTTTTGTCACTATGAGAGTCAATTCAGCTCAATGGTAAGTTCAACTCTAGCCTGGTCTACAGAGCGAGTTCCAGGACAGCTAGGGCTACACAGAGAAACCTTATCTCACATTACCCACACTGAACAAACAAACAAAAACCCAAATCAAAAACCACCCAAACAAAAACCCTCGGTCTTCCTCCTGTGGGATTTCTGAGATCGGTGTTCCCTTCTGCTTCCCATCTCCTGAGTGGGTCTGGGTTCTCATGCAGCAGAAGGCTCTGAAGCAAGGCTCATCTTTCTGCCGTGGATGTGGGCAGGAAGCTGGGACTAGGAGCTGTGTCTCTGCAGTGGGCATGGACAGGAAGCTGGGACTAAGAGCTGTGCCTCAGATTCAATACCCAGCATGCTTGAAGGCCTACTCAAATTAAGACAGGTTCAGGAAAGCAAACTTACCATTGAGCTGAACTGACTCTCATAGTGACAAAAATGATTATGACATGAAGGGAACGTATCGAATTCTTATCTTGAAAGTGGCAAGTTGGTGCTCATGAGACTGCTGACACGGAGTGGTCCTAGATGTGTGGCTAAGCAGCAGAAGGTAGGAGAGGTAGAAAGCCACTGTCCCTTGGGAGGGATCTCAGTTAGTACACACAGCTTTATATTCTTGTTAGCAAGAGCAGCTGGACTCGGGCGGCTGGGGTGGGGTGAGGCTCAGCACACAGGAAACACTGCTGAAGTGGGATGCTCATTTCCGGCAGAGGGGAGGACAGCTGGGGTGGGGAATCTCTTTTCATAAGCACATTATGGAAAAATGCTGCCTTTTCATGCATTTGGCTAATAGCAAATGTGCCGTTGTGGGTTGTCCTCGGTGAACTTGTGCAAGTGATCTTGTTCTGTTGACGCATGCTAAGTATAAGCTGCTGGATGTGAGAGATGCACATGAGCCAGGACAGGCAGAAGAGACCATGCGCTCCGACACAGACTGATCTTTAATCTCTCTGAATTTCCTAATGGACATTTTCATTCTTACGAAGATTACTTAGAAACTGACCGCTTTGTTCCACGTGAAAGCTTAGTTTATTTCTTCTCTTATGACTTCAGGGCTCTCACGACTCCAGCGTCTCTCCTGAACTCTCTTGACTTCCCAGCCCACTGAGTCTTCTATCTAATTTGTTCACGTTGTCGTAGATGCAAGTCCGCTGCCAGATGCTGACTCGCACAAGGTCCTGGGAACCAATCTCTCTTGTCGTGACCTCTTTATTAGCTGTGTGGACAATTTCCTTTCATACTCTGGTCTAATGAACCTTACTGCTTCCTGGCTTTATGACCTCCTCAGCCCCTCCCCCCACCATTCCTGTCCTACACCCAGACTGCTTATCTAGCTGGAATTTATTTGATTTCTCTCTCCCTTCCCCCTGTCCTATGGGAAAGCTGAAGGCTAGCCTCCCTCAAGCATTGATAAATGTAGTTTCTGCAGTGGAATCCTTGGATAATTCAGGCTTGACCCTGTCACATGCTTTTTAAACAAGGCTTGCTTTGCATGGTTTAGGACGGAGACTCTAACATGCTGTTCACATTCTAGGGCTGTGGATTATGTTAAAGATGTGGGACATAGAGCTGACATATGTGGGACATAGAGCTGACATATGTGGGACATAGAGCTGACATATGTGGGACATAGAGCTGACATATGTGGCACACTTCCTGTGTTCACAGTGGAAGGGGGGAGGAACCAGGATGTTCTGCTGTGAGTGTGGACTACACTAATTCTTATCTCCCACCCTGAGATGAATCAAAGGTGAGAAAACCAAAGGAGATCACAGGAGAACAGAGCACTGTGTTTTGTACTGAAATACCACGTGAACTCTTGTCTGACACCATACGAACACCCGACACACCTTTTATATTGCAGCCCATTTTTAGATGTTTTTGAGTCCACTACATTTAGCCAAGCACATATCTAACTTTTCTTTTAAGCCGTTGGTACTTCCTTGGATTATGCCTCTTTGTGTGTGTGTGTGTGTGATTGATTACAATTTATCTTGGCAGTGGTAGGAAGCTTGTTGTTATAGACTGTTTTTTTCTTTTAGTAGTTCAGACAGTGAAGAATGACTTTCTAATGCTGCTAAGTATTCTAGGCAGTGGGGTAGGGAGACAAGGGTAGATTATGAAAGTCTCTTTAGCTCTAGACATGCAGAATGCAGGGGCAGGAAAAAGGAAGGCGGTTTCCAATTTCATAAAGAAAATTTGGACAGCGTTTGAGCAGGGAATAAGAAAAATACCCAAAGGTAATTTTATAGCCAACTTCCCATGTCTTCATGTCTGCAGGATAACTTAAGATCTTCTAGGTCCCTTGCCATTCAGTTTGCTGATGGTCCAAGAGAAATAGGAGGAGGGCTGGGAAAATTCCTCTAGATGGTTGGGATATACAAGGTTTGCTGTGCTTTTTAAAATTGAAGCCTAATTGTACAATATCAATCATGGTTTGTTTTTAAAAAGATCTTTCTGGGTAAATATAACAGAAAAATCCCAAACAGAATTTCTGCTTCTGCATATATGTGATAATATTTCCACGGTCATGGTTCTGGGAGCAGTGGATGGGCCCAGTAGGCGATCCAATGGAGGAAAATGTGGTCGTTCAGTTTTACATGGTGGAAAAGTGATCTACATTCAGTAAAGGCTGTACTTCAACTTTGAATCTTGTTCTTCTTCTGGGCTTGTAACCTGAAGGATGTTCTTCCCGCTAAGATACCAGAGGTGAAGTCAGTTCCTAGACGGCCATCAGCTCCTGACAGGAGACAACCAGAGGTGAAGTCCAGTTCCTAGACGGCCATCAGCTCCTGACAGGAGACAACCAATGCTCAGACGAGCAGCAGGTGAAACATGCTGAGTGCATCTTTTGACTCGCCTTGTTTTCAGCTTATAACAGACCTCTGCCTCCTGACCTCTTTGCTCCTGGCCCTCCTTCCCTCTCCTCACAGGGCCTAGCTCAGCCTTCTGGTCATGTCCACTCTGAGCACTCCCAGCTAGCTCTGCCTCTACCAGTTTTTTCCCTTATATCCATAATAAAATCATCAACCCCATAGGAACATTCATGTCCTCATTTTAATTATTTGGTTTTTTTCCCCATGGAACACCCAGATTTTTACTCATCATAGCTTGTGTCCTGGGTCCTCAGGACAACAAGGTCACCATCAACTTGGAGCCGGTAGTATTGGAATAGGCCTAATATTAGGAGTCTTGTCACGGGAGGAAGGCACGTGGATATGCTAAAACTCTGGCTCGGAGAAGCAAGAGGAAGCAGAAGATATGCCCTGGGGCATTTTGACAATCATCTCTTCTCAGTACAAATGGGTCAAGACAACTGACTTGATTCTCCCTGTTCGCTGCTATCTTGCTCTTTTCTCTTGGTCAGGGGTTTGGGGAAGGGCGATCCTAAGACCAAGAGTTTACAAGTATGGGAATATCAATTGACTCTCCTTAACGGGTAGCAGGGTTTATTCAGCTAAACCTGTTATAAGCTGAGTCAAGAGAGCAGGAGGCACAAGATCCAGGGTGTAAGGTCACCATATGGGGACGAGAAGGAATTTCTACAGGCCAAGAGACCTTGCCCAGGATGATGGGAAGCTTGAGAAAAATTCTTCCAGCAAAACTAGACCCAGTTGACATATATGGCAGCAGGAGCCGTGCAGAAAGTTGAGTGGAGAATTACCGACAAGTCTAGGAAAATGTAGCTGGGGCCCAAGTGAAAGGAAAACAAATAAAAAGAAGCAATTTATTCAAAGAATACAATGCAGATATTGAAGAAAAGGAATGGCTATGTCTTGCCAAATTCATATATTAAAGTCCTAACCTTCAATGTGGTAGTGTTGAAAGGTACCATTTTGGGGGTCAGGAAAGTGGAGCCCTCAGCACCAGGATGGGCCTTTAAGAAAGAGACTGGAGAGAAGTCTACTGAAAAGATGCTCTCTGTGACCCAGGAAGCTCCTCCCCAGATACTGAGTCCATCAGCACCTCTTGACTTCTAAGCCTACAGAACCATGAAAAAGAAATTTCAATTGTTTCTAAGCCACTTTGTATACGGTGTTTTGTTACAGCGGCTGAAATGGCTGATGATAGAGAAAAGGAATTGTAATATACCACGTACTCAAAGATGAATCATAACTACAGAGTTGCAACTAAAACACAGAATAATAAATCTATCTTCTCAAGATTATGAAGGAAGCTGCCTGTATGCATGGGGTATCTTTATGGAAATAATAGTATGGAGAGAGATGAGGAACACGTGGTAGTTTACATTCGACCCTGCTGTTGGAAGACAATGCTGAGACGGCGTGAAGAGAAGCTCACCTAAAGGGTTGTTTGTGACCTGAGCTACCCCACGAACATTTTCTGGCACTCCAGAACTGCAGACCCTTCATTCAGGAGTTTGTGGGGTTTGCAGTGGCCTCCAGTAATCTTTTAGTTGTCTAGGTGGTGGGGAGGAAGGGGCAATAAAATTTGCCATTCAAGTGGGCTGAAGAAGGATGTCTTTGGTAGGTGGCACTGTGGCAGTCAGCACCAGCTGCTCATGGCTGTAGGTGGCAGCAGGGAGAAGTCTCAGTCTTTTCTTTCTGACTCTTCTTTTCCTCTTTCCTCCCTTTATCTCTTTCTTTATCCTTTTCTCCCCTAGCCTCTAGCTGTCATCTATTTACCTAACATTACCTGTCTGTCTGTCCGACCATCCATCTACCTACCTGTCTATCTCTATCCTAAAAAAATAGCTGGGCGGTGGTGGCACACGCCTTTAATCCCAGCACTCGGGAGGCAGGGGCAGGCGGATCTTTGTGAGTTCGAGACCAGCCTGGTCTACAAGAGCTAATTCCAGGACAGGCTCCAAAGCCACAGAGAAACTCTGTCTCGAAAAACCAAAAAAAAATGCTATTAGCTGAAAGAAAAATACTTAGGCATGTAGTACTAAATAACAAACCCTTCTGGGACTTGGGGTCTTTCCAGAGGACTCTTGAGAGGAGTGTGCATGCATGGGTTCTCTTTGTGACCAACCATACAGATGAGAGGAGCATGCATGCATGGGTTCTCTTTGTGACTAACAATACAGACATTCACCCCATTTGTTGAAATGCAAATTCTTGGGTTCTACACCTAAGGAACCAAAATCTTTGAGGATAAGCTGAAGATTCTGCATTCTAACAAACTCTTTTGGGAACTCTAATGCACTGTGAAATTTAAGGAAGACTTTTCTAAATGTGTGTCAGGAGAAAAACGCCATCAAAATGTCACAACTCCTGTACACTTGCTTGGGTGAATAAGGCTTAGACTCTGACTAGAACTTTGTTACACAGAACTGGGCTCCTCAAAAGGACCAGAGTCCAGCTTAAATGATTAATGTTGGGAAAAAAGGTACTCAGAATGAAGGTGACAGTCACAGCAGAGATGACTGAGAGGCACAATGGTGTAGGAGGTCCTTCTGTCTATGTGTTGCTTTCATTGGTTGAATAAAGAAACTGCCTTGGCCTTTTGATAGGGCAGCACTTAGGTAGGCGGGGAGACAGAACTAAATTCTGGGAAGAAGAAAGAGAGTCAAACAGAGAGAGCCACCATGGAGCTGCCAGGACAGACATGCTGAATCTTTCCCGGTAAGTCACGACCTCATGGTGACATACAAATTATTAGAAATGGGTTGAATCAAGATGTGAGAGTTAGCCGATAAGAAGCTAGAACTAATGGACCAGGCAGTGTTTAATTAATACAATTTCTGTGTGATTATTTTGGGGGTAAGCTAGCCAGGTGGCCAGGACCAAAAGCAGGCCCTCTCCTCCTGTTACAGCTCAAGAACAAAGCCTAGCATGAGATGAGATTCTGATACAATTCTGAGGAGGTATGGAGAAAGATAAGATCTTGACTCAACTGACACCCCCACATGTGCCCAAGGTCAACCTCAAGTATCATTTCACCCCTGGGTGTATGCATGTTCATGGAGGTACATGTATGTGCACATGTGCCCAAGGTCAANATGTGCCCAAGGTCAACCTCAAGTATCATTTCACCCCTGGGTGTATGCATGTTCATGGAGGTACATGTATGTGCACATGTGCCCAAGGTCAACCTTGTGTATCATTTCACCCCTGGGTGTATGCATGCTCATGGAGGTACATGTATAAGCACATGTGCCCGAGGTCAACCTTGTGTATCATTTCTTAGGAGCCACCTCCCTTGTTATTTGAGATAAGATCTCCATCTAATAACTGGGGCTCAATTGCTAGGCAGGCTGGGTGGCTAGTGTTTCCCAGGGATCCCTCTGCCTCCATCTCTCCAACACTGGGATTAAAAATGCATGCCACCATGTTCGGCTCATTACACGAGTTCTGGGAATCAAACTCAGGTCCTCACACTTGTGTGACAAACACTTCCTCAACTCAGCTGTCGTCCTAGCCCTGGTTTGTGGACTTTTGAGAGTAAAAGGGTTTTGAAGTGGCATAAGGATAAGACCCCTCTTCACCTGTGACACCATGTGAAGCTTCCTGTAGACGTTCCAGTACTTTCCTGTGGTATTTTGGTTGGTGCTGGTCTTCTGAATGTGACATGGTGCCGGGAGTGATTTACAAGGACAGAGGTGGGGTTTTGTTTGACATTTTGACCATTGTGTGTTATATAGTTAGTGGTGGCTGTTTGGACTGCTTCTTTGGTGGGGAAGGTAGGAGGCAGGCTGATGTCGCTCTTTGTTTAAAGGATTGTGTCAGAATACAGAATACAGCTGGCTGTTTCCATCATCATGATCACAGCTGGCTCATGTGACACAGATTATTAATACACACTACATGTATTTTCACTTCTCACTTAATAATCTGACTTCCTGGTTTCATTCCCTCTCTCCTTCTCTCTTAGCCTCCCACAGACATACTTCTGTGCACATGTGTTAGATCTTATCTGCCTGAGAAGCTTCATCACCTTTGACATCTCCAATTTATATAATCCTTTATTCTCTGTGCTCATTGTTCCAGAACCTTCCTCCCAGAACATCAGGGTTGAGTATACAACTTGGAGGAAGATCCTCCAAGGATCTTCCTCCAAGTTGTATACTCAACCCACTTATTATTCTACTAAAGATGAAAAAAAAATGGAAGTAGGTAAAGGCTCCATCTAATGCGGCACAGGTAGCTACCATTTTTATTTTTTATTTTATTGAAAATAGGGTTTTTTCAATGTATTCTGATTACAGTTTTTTATCTTTTTCTACTCCTCCCAGTTCCTCTCCACCTCCCCTGCTATCCAGATCCACACCCTTTATGTCTCTCCTTAGGGAACAGGCATTTAAGCAATAATAATAAAAACAATGATGATGATTATGATCATGATAAATAATAGAATAAGATAAAACAAAACCAAGCAAATTGAATAGGGCAAAACAAACAGGCAGAAGGAAAAGACATGAGAAACATATATAGATGCAGAGACACAGACATTAACACATATAGGAAATCCCATAAAAATACAAAAGAAGGCATAATATGAACACACAAGACCTGTAAGACAATTTTTTGAATTAGGCATTTTTTCTGTGTTAGGTATGGACACCTTGAGTGTCAGCATCTCCATTTAAAATACCTGTAAGTAGTTGCTTTACAAAATGAAAACTACCCCAACGTGACATTAGCTTAATAAATTAGCTTATGATTCTGGTGTTTACCTGCTTCAGTTTGATCCAGTTCAGTCTTCTCTGGCATCTGCCATGAAGCTGTGGATCTTGCCTGGGCCAAAGGAGCCTAAAAAGGCTCTATTCTCATATCTGATAGGTGGTGCCAACTGTCGCCAGGGCCTTTCTTTGAGGGGGAGCTTCTCATGCTGAAGTCACAGTTGTGAGCTTCTTGATGTGAGAGTAGAAATGGTGGTCTCTGGAGGCCAGCTAGGAAATCACAGATCTCACCTCCGTGGACTCAAACTGCTCACAAGGGAAGAAGAAATACACTCAACCACCAGATGAGGAAATGACCTAGCCACACTGTGACATGACAGCATACAGGAATGAGGAGACTGTGGTGGCTGTCCTTACCCCTTTAGCAAAACATTTTTCTGAATTACTTCATGTATTTATGTTTATATGTGTGTGTGTATGCACACATGCATGTACCTATGGATGTGTATATGTACATAAATATGTGAATCTATTATATGGTAAAACCCAGCAGTGTGTCTGCATGCATTCGCAGTGGGCTTATGAGTAATGAAATCATTCACAATTAACATAGTGATGCCTGGATGGGAGTTGTTTCTGATTGTCTATTATTTTCTCTAAAGTCACTTTTAAAAGAGTCCATGCAATACATATTTCTTAGAAGATGGGCAGCTCCTAAATATGGAATACATTTTGTTTGGATAAGAAACGTGTGCTCTCTCACTTGCTCAGCTGACTTTGGCTTCTGGAAAACTGGCTGTCTTTTGTCCTCATCTGTTCTTGTTGCTGCAGACGGACTTAGCTCTCACTGCTCAGAATTAGCTTTCCCTTTTGGTTTTAGATTTCTTATTGTGCATTTCTTTACTACAAGCCCCTTCTATCATTTTTGAAACTGGATAAGATGCGATCAAATATTTAACAATACAGTAATATAATATCAGAGAGTTGGCTCAATGGTTAAAAGTATGCATAACACTTGGGAAAGACCAGGGTTTTGTTTCCAACTCTTACAATCACCTATAACTACAGGTCCCAGGACGCTGATTCCTCTGGGTTCCATAGACACTCCCACTCACGTGCCCATACATACAAGTCCACATTACAAATAAAAATAAAACACATTAAGAAGCCTATTGTAGTACGAGATGGATTTTCACTTTAGAAAATAACATTAGTACACTCCAAGCAGACAAAAGGACCAAATGCTGGGACTGTTCCACTTCAGTAATATGTGTAGCATTAGCTTATGCAATCAAAGGGTTAAAATTGTGGAGGGAGATCCCTAGAGAGCCACTGGGCTCAAATGGATTAATGTGCTCTTTTTTTTTCTCACACATTGCAATCAATTATTGAGAAGATCCACAGTGACTCATCCTTAAAAAAACAAAAAGTCATAGATTTAAAGTTTCCATTTTCATTTGCTCTTCAATTTTACCTTCTTCAGACTCAGAAGGGTTTTTTGCATTGAGAAGTCACTCACTTGGTTATTGGCTTATGGGAGATTAATGAATCAAACATGCACTATTCTTAGCTAAATCTACCAGTTTCCTGCTTTGGGTGCTGCCATTAGTTTTGGTTAAGTTTCTGAATCATTAACTCCTGATGCACATCCTTCATACAAACTATTTTTCTTTTCTCTACAAAATAATCTAAACTTATTATTTTCCCACATACTTCTGCACAAATATTTAAGGTTACATCTGTCTTGTGTTTTTTACCCTGGAAATACACAGAGTTGAGATGGCCATGGTGCTCTGCCACGTGGTTGTTCTATCACAGGAGATGCTCGCCTGGCCGACTCCTGTAGCCCGGGCACAGCCACCTTCTCAGGGGATGTTCGCCTTGCCCACTCCTGTAGCCCCGGCACAGCCACCTTCTCAGGGGATGTTCGCCTGGCTGACTCCTGTAGCCCTGGCACAGCCACCTTCTCAGGGGATGCTAGCCTTGCTGTCTCCTGTAGCCCCGGCACAGCCACCTTCTCAGGGGATGCTAGCCTTGCTGTCTCCTGNAGCCACCTTCTCAGGGGATGCTAGCCTTGCTGTCTCCTGTAGCCCCGGCACAGCCACCTTCTCAGGGGATGCTAGCCTTGCTGTCTCCTGTAGCCTGAGCACAGTCACCTTCCCACCTTCTCAGGGGATGCTTGCTTTGCCGACTCCTGTAGTCTGGGCACAGCCACCTTCTCAGGGATGTTCCCCTGGCTGACTCCTGTAGCTCAGCAGCCACTGCCATGAAGACAGAGGCTGAAATAGAGGTTGTTGAGAAGCCTGTTTACTCTATATTACCCACATTGTTTCATGATTAGTATCTGACTATATTATTTATCCACATGGTTCCATGATTAGTATTTGACTTTCCAGCTCATAAACAGATTGAAGCAACCAAGTAGGTGAAGGTAGTGAGTTGCTTAAGGGTCTTTCTCCAAAAAGTGGCAATTTGACAGGCCAGCAACAATAAACCCAGAAGAAACAGAAAGAGCAGACTCAAAATTCTAAAGCGTAACAGTTTCAGGCACATGAGCGTGGTCGCTGATGAGCTAATGACGAGCAGAGTCCAAGAGCAGCATCCAGAGCTTCTACAAGGTGCAGCGTGTACCGCTCATTAATACAGCCTCAGCTTGCCAGGGAAAGCGTACATTGCATCCAAATGGTCAATTTTAAGATTTCCAGCAGATTGTTGTTATTGCTTTTAATCTTATTAGTGTCTGCTCCTTAAAGGTTTAATTTCAATTAATGGGAACATTTATTATGCTGCATGAGTCACCGACCGTCCTTTGTATGTGTTTTTATGGCACATGTAATACATACCAGGCACCAACTAGGAGTTGTGTCCACAACAGCGAATCAAACAAACATTAGTGCCCCCGAGGGCTTGGACTGCCCTGGAATAATGGGCCTATTAAGCACAACATCAGAAAAAAAAAGAAAAGAAATACATATATGAGTCCAACTTGAATAAAGGCTATAAGAGTGGGATGTGATGTGTAACCTCAAGAATGGGTGTGATGGGTAGAGGGATGGCAGATCATTGAGAATTTCCAGACGGCGCCACAGAGCTTCTTCTAAAAAAGCCTGATTGGAGGCAGTAATAAGAAGGGTTGGGGAGGGAGAAAGGAGGGGATGAGAGAGGGAAAATGAGGTGGGGTGAGGGAGAGAGGGTGTGAGAGAGAGCAGAGGGTGAGAGAGAGGAGAAGGTGAGGGAGAGAGGAGAGGGTGAGAGAGAGGAGAGGGTGAGGGAGAGAGGAGAGGGTGAGAGAGAGGAGAGGGTGAGAGAGAGGGTGAGGGAGAGAGGGTGAGGGAGAGAGGGAGGGTGAGGGAGCCTGTGTTTACAGCAGAGGAAATGGGCAAAGGGTTTGAGATGGTTTGATATCTCAGAGGGACTGCGACTGGGAGTCTGCTGACTGGGATACAGGTCAGAGAGAATGTGGAATGGTTTGCTGTTAAAGAACAAAGAGCCTGACTGGAGGGCTGTGCAGAATCCTGTGAGGAATCTGAGTCTTCTTCAGAGTCTCATGTGAAGCCATGAAGGTTTCACAGCCCAGCCACCGGTGTGCTAACGAGGCAAATCTCTACAAACACACGAAGCAGAAAAGACTCCTAATTTTAAAGGCCCTACATCTTAGACAATTTAAGGATGCTCCATAGGAAAAAAAGATTCAAAACTACAGATGTGATTGGGAATAGAATCATCCTTAGGAAGACCCCATACAGTCGAGAGCCCAGAGTTAAGTCCCCGGTGTTACACTAGGCTTTCGGGTGTCTCATGAAATGGGCTGTACAGATAGCTCTGGCTTTGCATGGGACCAAGGGCAGTTTTCAACTTTGAAACGTACTTGACACATTCTCTTGTCTTTTATAAGAGGCTCTGCCTCTCTTGTTATTCTCATTTTTCATCTTTTTTTTTAATACTACAATCCAATGACCTCAATCCAAAGCACAATGTTAAATTAAAAACAAAACTTTTGTTTGGCTCTTACGATAGATTTGGAGGGTCTTTGTGTGTGTGTTTTTCCTACAGATGCAAGTGACACATCTTTTGAAAGGACATATTTCTGAGAGCTGGCGTCTGAGTGGGAGCAGGGGTAGAATGGGGGTAGATGATGATGTTCAATATTCCACTCGGCACATTCTTAGTTTGCTAAACACATTTCAGGAGACTGTTATACAAAACTTCCAAACCCTCTTTCTCCTTCTCTCTCCTCCTCCTCCTCCTCCTCCTTCTAGATCAAAGACCCTGCGAGGTTCAAAGTGCTTTATTGTGCTGGAACAGGCTGCCTCTTTTTGTTCTCTATATTCTTTGAAATCTTATTGAACACTGTTGTAGATCTTTTACACATTTGCTGAATGATTTTTTTTCCTGTAAGAATATACTGTCTATTCCATGAAACATTCTCTAAAGAAATAATGCTGGGATTTTTATGAAATAGAGGCCAATTGAGCTGGTTAATTTATTCCAGTCCCGATGCTTTGAAACAGGAGTTGCAGTGAATGAAAATGATTAAGTCTGCAGCCTGGCCTGCAGATATGAAAAGCTGCTGGGAAGAGCGGAGTGGGGAATGGCTTTAATTTACTGTGTGGATCTCAGCCCGTGATACGCCTGCTTTTCATTTGCTTTCATTAGAGAGAAAGAAACACAGGGCAAGGCTTTCGGGATGGCCAGAGTTGAGAAGAACTATTCGCTTGAAGCTCTGAGATTGTTATTTCCATTGAACAATGGGGTATTGTTCTGGAGGTTCCAGGAGCAGGGAGTGGGACTTGGGAAAGCAGTCCTAACATGCTCTTTAGAGAGACTTCTAATGCCTTCCCCCACTCATAGGAGGGTCTGCAGAAGCCATGGAGTTACAAAGCTAGGAGCTGTGGAGTGAGCAGGGGCTCTGGGGACTTGCCCCTACACTCGGGTGTTGTCTCCAGACTTTCTCCACGTGGCTCAGTCATCAGCATACTTTATAATCACCAGACTGTAGAATAAATAAGACTCGTGCCCTCATGGTCCTAGCCAAACACCAATGTTGATGGCTTATGAAATGAATACAGCAAGGCCCTGTGTGGTGTCGCCACGTGATACAGGTGGAGACAATTCTTCCATGCCCATTTCCTTTGTTCCGGAGTCCTCATTCTGAGCTTTGTTTGGACAGCCCACACTGCCCAGGACTGATTTATGGCAGCATTTAATCACCCAGCTTTTGGTTTTTAGTGTCTTGTAAAGAAGTAGAAGAAAGCAGTCCTGGCCTCCATCTCCTAGAGAGGACGAGGACGGAATGTTTCATTATCATGGCTTGAATCTCCGCCTCTCCTTTAAAAAGGTAGCATGGAAAACATCTGGCTTGCTTTGAAGTCAGTTTATTTTACTAAACTAAACTTTCTCAGATTGTACCCCCTTTTACTGTGCCATGTAATACTTGATTAATTCTGGCACGAGTACACCTGTGTTTATAAACCTGACAAGTTCAGTCCGGAGATGAAGGAAGCTGGAGTCAGAAATTTGTGCCAAATTAAGTCTATTGGTAGGCTCCAGGACTTTTTTTTTTTTAAATTTTGCATTCTTGGTATTATTTTAAACAGTTCCCTATGTGGATAAATGTCTTTGTCTTCGAGTATTAGATTATTTGAAGAAGTGAGTACAGTGGTTTAGAGCTTGGGGTTTTGAGAAAGCTGGGTTTATTTAAATCCCAGGTCCACAACTCATTATGGGACCTCTGCAAAATTACTTTGTGTCCCCGGGTCCCGGGAATCTGAGCATAAACTGGTGGCTACCTGTGATCAATGTCCCCAGGTGTTCACAGCCATGTGTAGTTACTTCCCTACTGGTACAGCTGACTTAAGAAGATCAGTGTTATGAGAATGATGGCGTGACTTCCGAGGTCAGGTGTCAGGAGCACTGCTGCTCGTGAAAGTCAGCCGGCCACTTGTAAGGACTGTGAAGCTGCCTGAGGAGAAGCCCATATGGCTAAGGTTTCCTGCCAATACCGGGGTTGGGTGAGTGAGCAATCTTTCAGAATCTCTACCCACAGGGAGGCCTGCAGATATTGACAACCATGGTTCATGGTCTTGTGTTTTTGTTTTTGTTTTCTCTGTGTAAAAGCCCTGGCTATCCTGGAACTCCCTCTCTAGACTGGCCTCGAACTCACAGAGATCTGCTTGCCTCTGCCTCTCAAGCTCTAGGATTAAAGGGTGTGCACCACACCCAGTAGATGGTCAGTGTTTTAACGACAACTTCATGGGAAATCATGACCTAAAACCACCCTATTGAATTGTTACCAAGTTTCTGCCTGTGGGATATGAATGAGGCAACAAAAGGCTCTTATTGCTTTGAGAGGGATTTCTGTATAGTAATGGAATCAGATATTTTAATCATAGTTCCCCATCAGGGGATTGTTGGACGCACTAAACGTTGAACTCAGCCTTGCACCGTTAGGTTGGTGGTGCCTCCTTCTCCATCTCACCCATCTCTCTCCACTCTTTCAGAGTCCCGTAACCAAATACACTAGCTACATAGAAGCCCTGCAGTCATAGACTCCTCCCTAGGGATAACCTGGGCCTGAAGGAGGCAGCTCTTTTTGGAGCTCCAAAAAGAGCTGCCCGGGTGTTGTTTGCTTGATCTGTGTGCTCATGAAAACACGACTGTGATGCTTGCTTTACCCTCTCGAGTGTTGCTGTTGATACTGTGTGGCAGGTGAGGGGTCAGCAGTGCTGCGTGGTGGCAGAGGCTTCCCCTCGTAGACCTGCCCAAGCCTCCACCTCTTTGCTTTGTCTTTAGTAACTTTTGTTCAGTTCTTTTTAGATGACTGTCTGCTACCTCTGGACAAAGATGGCTGATTCGTCTCATTTTCCTTGGTGAATTGTCCATCAAGGCTTAGACCTCAGTCTAAATGGCACGTCTCTTAGATGACAATATTTTCTCCATTTTCACTTCTTAGTACCATTTTCACTGGTGTTTTCTCAGTGCATGTCATTCCCCAGTGTTATCCCTACGGACAGCAGGCACCCCAGCTGCATGTCATTCCCCAGTGTTATCCCTACGGACAGCAGGCACCCCAGCTGCATGTCATTCCCCAGTGTTAGCCCTACAGACAGCAGGCACCCCAGCTGCATGTCATTCCTCAGTGTTAGCCCTACAGACAGCAGGAACCCCAACTGCATGCCATTATCGTCTAATGTTGGCTTAGTGGAGCCTTCAGCGAATATTGATCGAAGGAAAGAGTTTCCCTGGGCAGTTTTTCCTGGCTGATGATTGCTGGTGTTTAAAAAGCTCTGTCTCTCCCTTTAAAACATGAGTGAATACTACCCAGCCTTATAAAATAAGTTCTTGGTTTAATAATACAAATGATAAATTTGTTGTTAGTAAAACAACTTAGTTTTTCAAATCACATTGCGAATTTAGTGCCATAGGATCTCATAAACAAGTTTCTTAGGGAGTCATATTATAATTAAATTTATGATTTGGTTGACAGATAAGATTTAGAGATCATTTATATTGAACAGAGTCTATTGAGGTTTGAGTAAGTAAAAGTTGTATTTATAATTTATATAATTAAAGATATGCTTAAATAGAAAGGGCCTCAGCTTCCAGTCTAAGTAGGAGGAGAACTCTACTGATGGACCAATAGAAAATTGGAGGTGTCCATCCAAGAAAAACCCAGTAATTCTTTAATAACAGCGCTCTTCAGGTGGCTACTTCAAGGCTGTCTTTGTAGCTTTATAAGCAGAGGATCAGCAATGACAATACATTTAGCTGGAGCCCAGGACCATCTTGTGTTATAGGACATTGAGCAGTTCAAATTCGTAAACTAAGAGTGAGCATCTGGAATTGTACACTGCTGTATAAACAGGCATGACATGCTGACTAAGACTCCATTTGAAGGAAGATTCATTGATTAGCATGTTGCAAAATGGGAATTGACTCTGGTAAATTAACAATGGGCAAAGATGGCTCCATTGATATTCTGACCAAGAGTTCTGTGATTTATTATGTCTTTTAGTTTGTAAATATCACATGTTTTACAAGGCAAGAAACTGTTAATTAATTTAACAAATACTATTGAGGTCCAGATATTTTCAAGGCTCTTCTTTCGGCAACTGAGATGCTGCAGAGGGCACAAAACATGTTAGTATATCCTCGTCCAGAACAAATCTTGACATGGCAAAGACTTAGCAAAATTTCACAGAGAAGTGGTATGCACCATTGGAAATTGCTGTCCGTGTGCACACAGGAAACTGTCAGCGGGTAATTCGTGGGTTTTTGAAGAGTCTGGAGCTTCCCCAGGCTGTTGTTTCATTCAGGTCAGCTGTTCCTGTGGTTCCCTAAAGTCTACAAAAGTCCCTCTGCGTTAAGGAGACCAAAGCTTTTTAAACTTGCTCCTACACAGCCAGAGGGCTTCCAGACATGGTGAGCTGTTAAAGCCAGGGAAGGGCTGTGTACAAAGAAGCCAGAGGTGGCCAGAAGCCTGGAAACTGAAGACAGACCACATTCCAGTGGAGACTTGAGCAAGCAGGCTGCATCTACAAGTTACTTTCTGTGGCAAAATGTGGGTGACTTTGGGTGTGCAGTCTTGACCAGCAGCCTGAAGCATGTCAGGTCCAAATCATCTTTGAGAGGCAATGAATTGTAGGTGCTGAAGTGAACCTGATGTGTCTTAAACTTCGAGAGAAATTCAACAAGAAACCACAATCTGGTCAGCAATAACCCCCTGCCATACTTTCTCAATGGTTTCAAAGTCTTTGGGCAAACCTATGTTTTTCTAGGGTATGTATAGAGCATTTTTTCTAAATCCATGTAACAAACCCCAAATAACCACTAACCAAAAGGTAGAAATTATTTCTGATTAGTCGGTTATGTTGGCTGAGAGGGCTGAACAGACTACGAGTGTTATGGTTTATTCTTAGGTCAAGCATCTCTTTGATTATTGGGAGACAATATACAGTCCTATCTGCTGTTTTACAAAGTTATAGTCTGGACATTTGTGTCACTGAAACTAAGATCTTTAGACTTAGATCTTTATTTTAAATTTTCATCGACAGTGATGTGAACTGCTTTAAAGGGCCGTTGTGCTGTTTGGGAAGACAAAAGAGTCTTGTGGGGTTTTGTGTTCTCATCTTTGTGTATTACACAATTTTGTGCTATACCTAAAAGGCAAACAAACAAACCCTTTTTACAAATATCAGATTGACTTAAAAAAAATCTTTGTTAGATACATTTGCAAGGATTCTTCTCTGAAAGACAGTGGAAGAAAATATCTTCTTGATATTTCTTCATGTCCATCTGTCTGTCTGTCCGTCTGTCTGTCTGTCCGTGTGTGTGTTTTTTTTCTCTCTCTCGTCTATCTGTCTACCTGTCTGTTTTTCTTTCTATTGTGTGTGTGTCTGTTTCCCTCTTTTTTGTGTGTGTACACACTTGTGTGTGTGTCTGTCTCTCTCATGTCTGTCTGTTTCTCTCTCTCTCATGTATCTCTCTCTATTGTGTGTGTCTGTTTTTCTCTCTGTGTGTGTATATGTGTATATCTGTCTGTTTCTCTCTCTTTGTGTATGTGTGTGCGTATTTGTGTGTGTGTCTGTATGTTTGTTCCCTCTCTTGTGTGTGTGTGTGTCTATCTGTCTCTCTCCCTCCCTCCCTCTCTCTCTCTCTCTCTCTCTCTGTGTGTGT
>JAQHUG010000243.1:272519-306722 GCA_028555095.1 Dicrostonyx torquatus
GGGGAGGCCCTGGTGTGAACAGCTCTCAGAAGGACTGCAGCTTCCAAGGGGAGGAGGCCCTGGTGTGAACAGCTCTCAGAAGGGCTGCAGCTTTCATGGGGAGACCCTGGTGTGAGCAGCTCTCAGAAGGACTGCAGCTTCCATGGGGAGGCCCTTGTATGTATCCATGACATTTTCTGAAGAGTTTTTATTATTGAAGATTTTCAGGGAGGTTAAATGTATGTCCAACTTATTCATAACTGCTGGCTGATGCATCGCTGGCTGTCTTTTGAGTGTGTAGGCACAGATAGAGAAAGGAATCTGATGGTGGTAGAAAAGAGAGAAGGAGACAGAGGGGGTTCGCTGGAGGATGAAGGAACCGGAAGAGATTAAGGAAATGAAAGGCCATGCCCTTCTGCTCTCCCACGTTCCTGCACTTTCCTCTCTGGTTCTGTAGACAAGACCGTTGTCATCACTTTCCCACAAAGCTCCCTTTGTGCCTCCTGGCTCGCGAGGTGAGGCGACCATGAATAGTGTGTAGAGGAGTGACAGGGCCATGCTTTTCAATAATTCCCTTCTGCTGAGACCTTTCTAGCTGCTAACGATAGGTTTAACTAATGTGATTTATGGTCTGTGAACATGACCTATCCACGCCAACACTGGTGAAGAGGGCAGTTTCAGTTTGTCTCCTTGGAACTTTGATGACAGCCAAAAGATGTCCCAAATTCTCTTATGCCTCTAAGACCTTTGGGGAAACAGAAGAATGGATTTGTGTCTGCTACACAGGAGCTGTTCCATCAGTGGCTATTGGCTATGATAATGTCAGTACCGCATTTACAATGTTTAAGGCTTATTAGTTTATTGTCTAAATTTGATAGTTTCTCTCTCTCTCTCTTTCTCTCTCTCTCTCTCTCTGTGTGTGTGTGTGTGTGTGCGTGTGTGCTGGGGAGGCAGTCCCGCATTAGCTTGCCCGGATCCTAGCTGAGCCTTAGGAATTCACACTCAGGCACTTAGCCTTTCACCGCAGGCGTTTACCAGTGGAGCCATTTCCCCAGCCCCATATTTGGTAGAGCATTAATTTAAGAAATAAGACTATTGGATGATGGCAAAATAGTCACATATGATAGCAGCAAAACAGAAGCAACTCGTCTCAACAGTACGCATGTGCAAGAGAGAAGGCCAAACCTGAACACTGACTTTGTTTGTTTGTGTAAGAGAGGACACCAGCGTCAAAGGCAGCTGGGAAATGCCTTTGGCTCTAGTGTCAAAGTAAAATGTGGCCATTTAACCTATCCTTTGGTGTTTCCTCTTTTTTTTTTCAAACAAGTGTAAACTGTTTAAAACTGCGATCCATAGTCAGCCACATGCAGAGAAAGCTGAACTTTTCGTAGCGCGTGAGATGACGCCGTAATCATGCACATATGGGAATGCAAATGAGGCCCACAAGGCAGCAGGACTGACCACAGCTAAGAAATGGCTGCTCCTGAAAGTGCAGAGGACACATGGATTCTCCCTTTGGTTTGGAAGATCTTGCCATTTATGGACCCAAGTGAATACATCTGGGGGACACGCTCCAGCCTTGCCCTCTGTTCCCTAAGTCCCAGGCACTTTTGTGTTGTGATGTGCTTCTTACTGTGTGCAGTTGAGAGGGTGGTGATATATCCGTCCCCACAGTGACTGCAGGCATCCGTCTCACAAGCAAAGCATCACCATCTCCGTCGCCTCGTGTTGGACCAGATGTGTAGCAACGGAAGTAGGGTAGGGACCTGTGTCAGTGAGCTAAACTGGGGTCTTCTCCTTTCCGCTTCGTCAATGCAGCCTGGAGACATTCTTTCTTGTTCTTACCCAGCTCCCTCACTTCTCCATCCACATACTCTCCTTTCCATTTGATCACAGTCTGTCTCTGTCATCCAGTGCCCTGCTACCTCACCTACAAGTTATCCTGGGGTCATGGCAGTTGTTCAAGGTGCACTGCTGTGAGGCAGCTCCTCCCGGGGAACAGAGTATGATGTGGGCAGTATCTGAGAATTCATTAGGTAGCCCTCAAACCCGAGGAACTTCACAATGGAAGCCAGTTACAGACATTAGTGGCTAGATATTTCAGTTTCTTGGGAAGCCTGAGGAGCTCACATAAAATGAGAACAGAGTGTTTCAGGAGTTGCACCAGATCTTATTCTTCATTCACCAACACTCCCGAATGTTTCCATTTCACTCCTGTGAATTTGACCTACTTTGATAGTCTACAGCCACTTGTTCTTTATAGGAGACTTGTTCTTTATAGAGGTGTTTTTTGGATGCTCTTCAGAACATAGCTGCCCTTTCTGAGCACATTATTGAGATGCTCACATACAGAGAGATTTATGGTATGGAAAATGAATCTTTGTGGCAATGGTGAGCATTTGTTTTCTAGGCTGGAGAATGTCTAGAGGAATGTGAGGGTCATGGACGCTGTCCTCTACAGACATCTCACGGTCCACCATCACCAGGAGGCAGTTAGTACTGGGCACTTTGATTCGGGCACAGTGAGCAGAGGGAAGGTTAAATAGGAACAGTTCCATCATAATTTTGAAAGAAGTTACTTTAGCTTCTGACCAGTTGTCATCTGGGAAGGCAGGAAGGCGGAAGGTGGGAAAGTGCTGTGTAGACCCCTACGAAGTCATCTTCTATGCTTTCGTTTTGTTTTGCAATCCACATTCATGAATCTCCTGCAAATAACTGTGTAGGCTGTCACACACGACTCTGAGAGGCGGCAGAGGGAGCTGAGAAACAGCCTCTTCATAGGCGCCGGTTCCAGCTGCGTAAAACCTCTTGATATGTGTTATGAAAAATGGTGTGTGCTGTAATGTGTTTATTTTCAATGATTAAATCTAATTTACTGTGTTTCACATATTCTATAAACACTTTGGTTAGAATATTGAACATGGTAGAAAACTATTTTATGCTCTGGAAGAATGAGTTTTTTCCTTCAGTAATTTTTTCCCTTTTATTCCTTGATAATTTCACAAATGTATACAACAAATGCAATCAGATCTCCTTCACCATCTGCACCTCTAACTTCCCCCACCCCAAACTTCCTGCCCCCCTTTCTGTGACGCTCTATTAAGTTTAGTTAGTGCTGCTCACATGTGGGTGGATGGATGGCCATCACCAGGGCACTGGGACTCTAGCAGAGGCGACACTCTCAAAGAACAATAAAGCGATATTTACATATGGAGCACCCTAGGTGCGTATCCTCACATTATAATTTACAGTTGAAGTAATTCACTCTAAAGGAAGGAAATGTTTACAGAAGTTGTTCTCTTTTCTATCAAGAAATTCTCTCTCAGATTGCAAAAGAGAAAAGGCTCATCAGTGTATAACGTTTAAATATCTGAACAACGTAGGCATTTTTCCTTGCAGCTGAAAATCTTTAGGTAGAAAAATATTGTGAAGTATGTCTTCTGATTTAGATTTTATTACCACTGTATTTTAGTATTATATATAAGAAATCTAAATCTTCTATTGGTTTGTCATAAAACTCTCCCAGTTTTCTCCTTAATTTTTATTCTTATTGTTTTTAAGCTTCAGGTGAATGGGTGTTTTGCCTGCATGTGTGCCTGTGTACATGTATGCCCCTGTGCCCAGGGAGGTCAGAAAATGGTGCCGAATCCTCTGGAACTGAAGTAACAGGTGTTTGTTAGCTGCTATGTACCCAGATTCAAACCCAGGTCCTCTGGAAGAGCAATCTGTGTTCTTAACTGCTGAGTCATCTCTTGCCCCCCAGTTTCTCTTTAGTATATAATACTTACTAATTGTGTATCAGAAAAAATCCAAGACAATGTTTTAAGTTAATGTTTGATATGAAAGACAAGATGTATTTTAAAAAGTATCTATTAATATCCACATGCCATCAGAGGATGGGACTGAACTAAAGCTAGATAATCACTAGACACGTCTGATGTACATCAAGTTTCATCTTGGCTGGCTTGTTGTGAGACAGTTAATAGCTGGATAATCACACACCAGCGCTTCAACCATTTGAGAAGCCAAAGGGAGGGTTCCACGCCAGCCACCTTTGCTCAGTATCCTAGTTTCACTGTACCACTGTGACAGATATCATGAACAGAAGCAGCTTAGGGAGGAAAGACTCATACATGCGGGTCACAATCTGTCACCAAGGGAGGTCAGGGCAGGAATTCAATGTAGGAATCTGGGGTCAGGAACAATGGAGAGGTGCTGCTTACTGGCTCCCTTCTTCTGGCTTACTCAGCTGGCTTTCTGAGACAGCCTATGCCGTTATTACCTGGGCTTCCCCAACAAGACAGTGATGGCTGTGGGTCAGTAAAGAGTGTGGAGATAAACCACTCTAGAGGTTTCAGGAAGCAAATCTGCTTCATTGCATGTGACTCCATTATCATGATGGCGGGAAACATGATGGCATGCAGGCAGACGTGGGCTGGAGAAGGGGCCGAGAGTCCTACCTCTGGATCTGCAGGCAGCAGGAAGGGAGAGTCAGTAACTAGACCTGGCTTGAGCGCTGAAACCTCAAAGCCCACCCCTAGGGATGCATGTCTTCCAACAAGATCAGGTCTACTTCAGCAAAGCCACACCTCCTAATAGTGCCACTCCCTGTGTGCCTATGGGGCCGTTTTTATTCAACCCACCACAGAGAATAGCCAGGACAGACTGTGATTCTCATTTGTAACCAGGGAGGTTTCAACCGTTTCTCAATTTTTTACTGCTTATTGTGAAGACACAGTCACAGGCCACTGGTTCCATGAAGTAAGCTTCCCCCAGAAAAAGAAAGACAAAAACAAAAAGATTAAAAAACAAAACAAAACAGGAAACAGAAGGCACGTTCCACTCTACGTATTCGGAGTTAAAAGGAACAGAAGAAACAAAACATAAAAGAGGGATCATGACAAAATAATAAATTATTGTTTCCTAAACAGATAGATGTGGGACCAGTGTGTCCAGTAGCATGTCTTGTAAGCCAGGGTACAGAAAAAAGTCTCTCAACTGTTCAGTTTCTAAACTTGTCCAAGGGAATAACCAATCAAATCCAACAAAGAAATAAAGAGCAGAGTAGCATGTGTCATGCTTACATTTGGGACCAGAAGGCAATGGAATGCACCCTAATTTCAAGGTAAAAGCTTTGCTGGGTATAGTAGTCTAGGCTTGCATACATAGTTTCTTAGTGTCTGTAGCACATCTATCCAAGACCTTCTGGCTTTCATGGTTTCCATAGAGAAGTCGGGTGTAATTCTGATAGGTTTACCTTTATATGTTACTTGACCTTTTTCCTTTGCAGCTCTTAATATTTTTTCTTTGTTATCTATGTTTTGTGTTTTGATTATTATATGGCGAGGGAATTTTTTTTTTTGTTTTTTGATCCAGCCTATTCGGTGTTCTGTATGCTTCTTGAACCTTCATAGGAATGTCCTTCTTTAGGTTGGGAAAGTTTCCTTCTACAATTTTGTTGAATATATTTTCTGGGCCTTTGAGCTGGAATTTTTCTCCTTCTTCTATCCCTATTATTCTTAGGTTTGGTCTTTTCATGGTGTCTCAGATTTCCTGGATGTTTTGTGCTACGAATTTGTTGTTTTCTTCGATCAGTGAGTTTATTCTCTCTATTGTATCTTCAGTGTCTGAGATTCTTTCTTCCATCTTTTGTATTCTGCTGGCTATATACTCTGCAGTTCCTGTTGGTTTATCCAGCTTTTCCATATCCAGCAATCTCTCGGTTTGTGTTTTCTTCATTGCCTCCATTTCAGTTTTCAGGTCTTGAACTGTTTCCTTCACCTGTTTGATTGATTTTTCTTGGCTTTCTAGGGTGTCTTTGATGTATTTATTCATTTCTTCTAACTTTTTGTTAGTCTTCTCATCCCTTTCTTTAAAGGAGTTTTTCACCTCTTCTTTAATGGTCTCTATCACTTTCATAAAGTTACGTTTAAAGTTGATTTCTTCTACTTCTTCTGGATTTGGTTGCTCAAGTCTTCTTGTTGCATTATCGCTAGATCCTGGCGTTGTCATGTTGCTTTTCAGGTTGTTGGAGGAACTCCTGGCTTGGTGCCTGCCCATCTTTTCCCCTCTTATTGGATCATCTGGTACTCGACAAGGGCCACTTGCTCGGTCTGGATGGATCTGGATCAGGGGCCTTCAGTGGCCCAAGAACCTGCCGAGCTCATCAGATCCAGATGGGTCAGGGTCAAAAGCCCTCTAAAAGAGCCTGTCGCAGACAAAAGGGCAGGCTTTTCTGCTCCATGCAGCACACAAAGCCCTGTGGCTTTGTACACGCCCCCTTTTCCCTCAGGGCCTCAGCCTGGAAACAGGCTGAGTTCCTTTTGGGACCTGATGACCCAGCCACCAATGGGGGAGGGATGCTTGGATGTAAGCTTGGGTGTGCTAAGCAGAAAAGCCAATAGGTAGGGGAAGCTCCCTTAATGGCCCAACGGTTTGGGTAATGGGAGGGTGTCCTTAGTCCCCTCTGGGGCCAAAGACCTAGGTGGCTGCGCTGGGACCCACTTACCCTCGGGTCCGATGGCTGGATCAGAAGCCCTCTCCAAGGTTCATTTAATTATTATACTTGAAAAGTGGAAAGAGCTTCTAGAGTTTCTTGTGATTGACAAATGAAAACAATGTCAGATATTGGGGCAGGTCAGAAGCATCTATTTTTTATTAGAAGAATTACTGTATATATTGCCTTACCCACAGCAGTCCTTAGTTTATGCCCTGTGTCTCACAATCTATTTGGTTTAACATTTATAACAGACAAATGTGGATAATAAATGATCAACTTAATTGTAACGTTTTAATTCAACTTAATTTCTTTTTTCCTGTTTTGGTTTTTTGAAACTGGATTTCTCTGTAGCTTTGAAGCCTGTCCTGGAATTTGCTCTGTAGACCAGGCTGGCCTTGAACTCACAGAAATCCACCTGTCTCTGCCTCCTGAGTGCTGAAATTAAAGGCGTGCACCACCACCTCCTGACCTCAAGTTAATTTTTAAAAGTACATGTTATTGATTTGCTATCAATTAAAAATGAAAGCTTTTCAATAGGAAAGAGCCTATTGATGTGTGGTCTTGACCTTGCCTAGAGAGGGCCCTGAGAGCTGAAATGCAGCGTCCGTTCCACAGTCGAGGAGTCAGAGAGGCGATGCTTGTGGAGCATGCACGGGGTCTTTTGTCCTGCTGTGACAGTTACACATATTTGCCACCAAACTTCTCCTCAGTGATTGACAGTCACGGACCCCTGGGTCAAATCAGCACTATTTCAGGAAGGCAGCGGACAACAGCTGGAAAGCATGCAGTATCGAGCACTTTGGGAATATCAAAATAAATTCTGGCACAAGCAAAAGAATGCTATGTTGGCAGTAGAGAAACTAACTATATTTCTGTGCGAGCTGATCACTGCACAGAGAAGACAGAAGCCAAAATCATTTTCACGATGCTAAGAGCAGAAGGCACAGAATATGAAGGAAATGTATGCTCCTATGTTCTGCACACTGGGGTCTTTAGGGCTCTGTAACAAACCCGTGAATCAGTGCGATGTCTTGTTGTGGGGTGCCCACCAGCAGACTACTTTCACAGAGGTTTAAGCCAGTAGAAAGTCTTTGTTAGGTGGCCAGGGTGCTCTGGATCCCAGTGTAACCCCAAGCCTTTCTTAGGGTGAGCTTTTAAGTGCAAAACCACATCCTGGGTAGACACAGCTCAGTTAGCAAGGAGTTAGCCAGAAGCAGAACTTTCTGTACAAGCCAAAAATCAAGGTTAGTACCTTTAGAGACTTTCCCTGGGCTCTGTACGGACTTCGATGAGTTAGGTCTCTGCTTTCTCGTTTTGGCAGGTGGTGCTCGCTACACACTGAGCTGACGTGGAGAGGGGTTGCAGTCAGTGAGGATGCTCATGACCTTCATCTGACCCTGTGGCTTAAAGTGGGTAGTGGCTTCCACACGGTGTCAGCGCTATTCTGTTCCCTGGGCTCGTCTATGTTAGCACTTCATTATCTCTTTCCACTTGGGAGATAATAATACACTTGGATTGTTTTTGCTTGTTTAAATCTTCATGAACATTTTTTTCTGAATTATCTAGTACTTTAATGAATGGAGAGGACCCAAACCTGTGATTGATATGAAAGAGAGAGCAAATTGGAGAATGATTTGAACTTTTTCTTCAGCATAATAAACAAAAGTTCACAAACTTGTATAGAAGAAATTGTCTGATTATTTTATTATTTCTTATGCAATTGGTGTTGAATTGTATTTGCCATATAGAACATACTGGCAAGAACCACAGGAGATGAGCTCATTATATTCATTTGCCGATGAGAAAAGGGAGTGGGATATGTATCCCATATCAGATATGGCATGCTGCATGTATGACGGGAAAACCACAGTGCTTTCACATCATCAATGTGCTGGTGCGCACACACCTGTTTGGTCTTTAGTCACCATCTCTTCTCGTCCTTGTCCTCTTTTTCCTTCTAGGGGTTGGATACTGCCATTAGTAGAAAACTGCCTGTAGAAAACAGGGAAGTTCAGTCAGTGTGAGTGCGTATGGTTCTAGGACCAGCAGCACAGACTTTACTCAGACCGTGTTAAAAGTGAAATGGTGAAACTGTGGACACGATCTACTAAATCAGAAACCATCCAGGTACCATCCAGGTTTTTAAAAGATCAGTATTTGATCTCTCTGCTCTGGGACAATGCAAAGTGTGGGCCAAGGGTTTTCAGCACCATCCGAGATCTGGGCCCTGCAGAATGGTTTGCAGGTAAAGGTACTTGGTGGCCTAGTTTGACCCCTGGAACTTGTGTAAAAGGAGAAGCAAGCACAGAGCTGTTGTCTGGCCTCCACACATTTGCTCGAGAGCTTGCACGCCCCCAGCATCGCACACACAATGATAGTAATAGCAGTGACAACAACAATAATAAATTAATACAGATTCATTAACCCCATTCTGTAGATTCACGGTTTAGACTCTCTTAAGGCACAGCTCTCAAGAGTTCAGGGCCCAGGAATTCCAGGTGTTTCTGACTTAGGCTAATGTTGAGAAGCATAGTTGTAGCTATCCACATTGCTCGTTTTTTCTTGTTTTATTTATTTATTTTTTGTTTTTGTTTTTTGTTTTGTTTTTACAGGGTTTCTCTGTAGCTGTAGAGCCTCTTCTACTGTTCTGAAACTCGCTCTGTAGACCAAGCTGGTTTGAAACTCACAGAGATCCACCTGTCTCTGTCTCCTGAGTGCTGGGACTAAAGGTGTGCACCGCCTACCATCCCTCTCTCTCACCAAGAGTCCAGGGCGGAAACACTTGTCTACTGCCTTCACACAGGAGGAGTGCGTTGTCCCAGGATGGGCTGCTGAACTCAGCTATATCAGAGTCGTCTTCTGCGTCACAGTGCCGGACTTCCTCTAAGTACTAAATCGATTGCAGAAAATGTCTGTGATTTTGCAAGCGGAGGTCCTGAAGGAGATATTGGGACCCAGCCCTACGCACTGTTTTTGCTTCTGATTGCCGGGAGGTGAAGAACTCAGGCCACAAGCGCTCCCACCGCCATCTGTTTCCTCACAAATAATCCAAAAGTCTTAGTCTCAAACCTCTACAAACAGGAAACAAAATAAGTGTCATTGAAACATTTTTTCATGGTGACAAAAAGCCAACACTAAATCTTCACAGAAAGGCATTATACAAAAGGAATAAATTGTACCCAGACAGGATCGACACTTGAATAGAAAGGCAGTCTTGACTGCAGTGGCTGTTACAAAGCTAAGGCAGTTCTTGACAAGAGAGCGGCGGGATGCAGAGCATCTTCTTTCGGAGTCGGAGGTCTGTATTCCCTCCCAGGCCTCATGCAAACCAGCCGGGTGTGGCAAGGCATTTGGAGAGAAGGGGCTACTTACTTCACTCTTACTGTTTTCTTGGTAGTACCTTGTGGCATTTTTTTAAAAAGCTGGGAGAATCTTATAGAACCTTTAGATTGGATTTTCATTTCAGAATAAAGATGCTGACTGTGAGATTCAGGTAGTTTAGATTCAGGGTATGAGTTCTCCCACTGAAGTTTAAATTCTTCAGTGTAAAGGGAAAATGCTACCTTTATTTTATTGCCTGGATAGCCTAGGAAAGTGTGTGGTATGTAGGACGGACATATAAATGTTCGAGTGGACAGGGGATTTGCTTGAGCTTGTTAATGATTAAACCTGAATGAAAAAGGTTTTCTGGCTTTCAGCCAGGTGCTCTTCTGGCTGTATCATTTGAGTCCATGGGCACTAAGGCTCTGTGAATATGATACCGTTCGCGCTGCTACTGTTCTTGAGGAGTGGACTCTCCTGACTGCCTCACACTGACACAGGTAATGGTGGATCAAAGCCAATCACGGGCTCTCACGGCAGAGGCTCCACCCTCTTCTCTCTACCACACACAAAGAACAAACTTACGCTGTGGATGGTCCCCCAACAATCTAGTTAGTATATTGCTAATCTGGAAAAAAAGGTTTTTGTAAACCACTTTTCTTTCCTGAGAGAACAGGTGCTAAATTTATTTACTAAATAGAGAAAGAAAGAGATGATGGGGTTGGAGCAATGACTCAGTTCTTAAGAGCACTGGTTGCTCTTCCAAAGTCCCTGGCCTCATTTCCCACAAACACACAGCAGTTTACAACTGCTTTTCTAGTCTGGGAGGTTCTGTCTTTCTCCAGCACCGGGAATGCATGTGAGGCAGCCGTATACACCAGCAAAACATCCATACATATGAAATAAAAATAAACAATTTCTTTTTAAAGAGAGCAAAAGTGAAGGCCATCTGTACATGTCAGTGCTATAGCTTAAGAGTCAACAACTGTCCAGAAGTGTTTTCAGGTCAGACCCTGTAACCAGAGCACAGACAGAAACTCTGTCAACCAGTGTTCTTGCACACGTGTGTGCAATTCCTTCCTCTCTTCACGTCTCCCTCCACAGGCAGCCACTGGCATGGTACCAGTCACGGCAAGTTGAAATTTCTTTAAGTACAGTCTAAGGTACACTTTTGTGCGCCGTTGTTTTACTTAGCGTAATTGTTTTTAGATTGATACACTGTTTTATTGTGTGTGAGAGTAATAGACTTTTTAATTCTTAAGTGGTGTTTCATCAGATGTCCCCTATGCACACCCCTGTTTTTACGGTTTGAATATAAAATGTCTCTTACTGGGTCATGTGATAGTGAAGGTTTAGTTCTGAGTTGCTGTTTCTAATTTTAGAGGCTCTGGAAACTGAAGGAGGTGGAACCTCGCTGCAGGAAGTGGGTTTCTAGGGATATATTTGGGTGCTGGGTCTTGCCCTAGCCCCCTTTTGTCTGCTCTGAGGAGACAAAATTGATCAAATTTTATGACTTTTGTCATTTTGTTTTCTGTGTGTTAAAATTAAGAAATCTCCAACAAACTTGATGTTAGTAGGATCTTTTCCTATATTTTCTAAGTTCTGTAGTTTAAACTGTTGCATTTAATCTTGATCTATTTTGAGTTAATTTTTAAAAAGTATCAAAAGTAAAGAAAACATTTGCTGAGAAATATCTGCCACTATCCCAACACTATTTGCTGAGATGATCTTCTGTTCCTCACTGAATTGGATTGGTACGTGTGTTGAGACACACATGCCTCTGAGCCTAATTCTTTAATTTCTTCATCTCTCTTTACGGCTCTGCGCTGTCTTAATTGCTGTAATATTATAAGCCTCAAAACAAGGCAGTATTGTGCAAATCTTCCAAATCTGTATCCTTTTCAAAGTTAGCTTGGCTATTTAAGGCTTTACAGTTTTACATATGCACACGAGAATAAACTTGTTGATTTTGACAGAAATGGCTGCTCTGATTTTGGGATGATTCCCACTGAGACTGTAAAATCAATTGATGGGAATCCATACCTTGCAACACAGAAGTTTCCAACCTATAATGGAGAATATTTTATCATTACTTAAATTTTATTCACTTTGGCATTTTGTTTTGTGCATTGAATTTCATATTTGTCTTTATCTAATATTTCAGTGCCATAAAATCATGTTTATTTTGATATCAATTATTATTACTTGTTACTATTACTCACTTATTATTATTAATTGATAATGATTTTTATTGACTACATGTTCTGTCACCGTGTTTATTCACACTCATTTAACTAGCTTCTACAGGATTTTTTGCATAACTAATTCTCCATAGGGAAAGCATTATTTTTTCTTCCAAATGTGGAACTGCTGTGTGCCTTGCCGTACTGCTCTAGAGCTTACTGCAAAGGCCAGATGAGAGTTCACGCCTTGGCTTTGCTGTGCACCTCAGGGAGGACAACCAGGAACCAGTGTGCTGTAATTTCCTTGTGGCTATTCTCCAGTAGGCTAAGATTTTAATTATCTTCTTAGTTTATTGAGGGTTTGTTTAGAAAGTCAGGAATTAGAGATAGATTTCATCAAGTGCTTTTTCTGTATATACTGAGGTTATAATAGAGGATTTTTTCATTTCAGTCTTTTCATACAGAAAATTACACTGAATGACTTTTGATAGGTATGCCAAGCTGGCAAACCCAGTTAACCTCTTTCTTTCTTTCTTTCTTTCTTTCTTTCTTTCTTTCTTTCTTTCTTTCTTTCTTTCTCTCTCTCTCTCTCTCTTTCATCTTTTGGAGTCAATTTTAAGACAATTTCTGAGAAAATTTACAACTGTTTCCATGAAGAAATTGGTTTATGATTTCTTCTTATTGTATATTTCCTCCTGTCTTAATGTCCTGTCAAGGTTAACTAGACCAATCTTGGGCATTTTTCTTTTTTTCCACTAATTTTGAGGAAGACTTTATGCAGAATTAGTATTCTACTTTTCTGTAAGAACCTTGATGGTTTATCATTGAGGCCATCTGGGCAGAAGATGTCATTGTAATAACAGTTGTAATAAAAATTGAATAACTGTTCAGGTCATCTCCTTTCCTGAAGTATCCTTGATAGTCATGGTCTTTTGAGAAGTTGTCCATTTCATATAACTTTAGCAGGCTGGAGATGTGGCACTGTGGGTAAAGGCGCTTTTGTCAAGCCTGTTAACCTGAGTTAAATCCTTGGACTCCATATGGTGGAAGGAGGGAAGCAGCTCCCACAAGTCGGCTTTGACCCCAAATGTGTGCTGTGGCATGCATCTACCCCACATAAATGTGAAAAAAATCATTAAAACATGCAAAATTACAACTAATCTTTAGTTTAGTCAGTGTCATCTTTTAAAAATCTAAATTATTATTATGTCCTTCTGTTCCTTACTCAATTTCACTCTGATAGCCACTCTCCACTTCCGTCTGTTTTTTTACAAAAGTCAGTAAGGGGAGAGGCAGGGAGAGGAGCAGAGAAAAATGTAGAGCTCAATAAAAATTAATAAAAAACAAATGTCATAATTTTGTTTTTCTTTATGGCTTAATAAAACTCTTGTGTGTATGTGTCTATCCTCTGTACCTCCCTCCCTCCCTCCCTCTCCCTCTCTCTCTCTCTCTCTCTCTCTCTCTCTCTCTCTCTCTCTCTCTCTCTCTCTTTCTATCAACATTTCCTCTACCTATTCATTTGTTTATGGACACCTAGGTTGTTTCATAACTTGACAATTGTAATTGGTACCTTAGCAAGCCTGAATGTGCAGTTATCTTTGTAACATTCTGACTTGGATTTCTTGGGGTGTATTCTCAGGAGTGGCTTAGCTGGATCATATGGTAGATCTGTTTTTAGTTTCTGAGGAATGTTCATACTGAATCCATACTGACTGAGTTAATAGAATTCCCATGGGATTGTATGAAAATCCCTTTTCTCTGCATCATTGTCATTAGTCGATCTAGTCTCATTGTCAATTCTTGGATTCTTGAACTAATTGAGCACTTTTCAGAATGTTCTTGGCTGTCTAAAGCGAACTCCAATAGTCCAGGAAGTCTTAACAAGATGAAAAGTGATTTTGCACCAAATTATAATCTTTTGCCCAAAAGTATACCCAATTAACAGAATGAGAATTAACTGTAGAGTTGGAGAAAATTTGGCAATTTCTTCATCTAATAAGTTATCACTATGTAGAATATAAAAGAATACCAAAGCCTCCTACATATATACAATCAGTAAATGGGCAAATGAACAGTTCTGAAAAAAAATGAAATACAAATGGCCAACACCTATATGGGAAGGAACACATTCAACATTGTTATCCATCTGAGAAATCAAAGTATGTCAGTTCTACAGCAAATACAGATGAGGATGTGGGGAGGAAGGAGCTCTTAGCACTGTTAGTGGGAACACAGTCACTATAGAAATCAATATGGAGATTCTGGGAAGAAGCTAAGCTAGGATTGCCATGTTTCCCAGCTGGACTACTCACGGCTACGTATGTGAAAAATTCTAAGCCAACATACCACAGAGATAACTGAACATCCATGTTTACTGTGGCATTATTCACAGAGGCCAGGGATAAAACAACAAATGGATGGATAAATTTGAATGGGTTTGGTTCAAACATAGAAGTATGAAATTATGTCATTTTTGAAACTCAATGAAACTGGCTATTCTTATTTTAATGACATAAGCCAGAACCACATAATCAAATATTACAAGTCCCAAAAGCCAGTAAAAGAGTCAGAGACAGCTCCTGCTCCCACTGCTAGGAGTCCTACAAGAAGACCAAGCTAAACAACTGTCACATATATGCAGAGGTCCTAGCTCAGTCCCCTTCAGATTCCCTTGTTGTCACTTCAGTCTCTGTGAGCCCCAATGAGCCCAGGTTAGATGATTCTGTGGGTTTTCTTGTGATGTCCTGGACCCCTCTGGCTCCTGCCTTCCTTCCTCCCTTTCTTCAGCAGGATTCCCTGAGCTCTGCTTAATGTTTGGCTGCGAGTCTCTGCATCTGTTTCCACAGTTGCTGGATGGAGCCTCTCTGATGACAGTTGGGTAGGCAAGACAGACTGTAGGTCAAAGTTTATGTGGCTGGGTTGGTGTTCCAATACCTCCAATGGAAGTCTTGCCTGGTCACAGGAGATGGCCAGTTCAGGCTATTTATCTACTATTGCTAGCAGTCTTAGCTGGGGTCATCTTTGTAGATTCCTCGGTGTTTCCCTGGCACTAGGTTTCTACCTGACTCTGAAATAGCCCCCCTTCTCTTTCATCTCTTTCAGTACTCTCCCCCACCCCAACCTGATCCCTCATGTCCATACCCACACCCAGTACATCCTCAAAATCTCTTCTTTTTCCCCTCCACAGGGAGATCCAAGTGTCCCCCTTGAGCTCTTTTTGTGACCTAGCCTCTCTGGGGTCTGTGGATTGCAACATGGTTATCCTTTACTTTACAGTTAATATTCATTTATAAGTGAGTACATACCATGTTTGTCTTTCTATATCTGGGTTGCTTCACTCAGGATCAATTTTTCTTGTTCTATCCATTTCCCTGGGAAGTGCATGATGCTATTGTTTTTAATAGCTGAGTAATACTCCATTTTGTAAATGTATCACATTTTCTTTATTCATCCTTCAGTTGAGGGACATCCAGGTTGTTTTCAGGTTCTGACTCTTACAAATAAAGCTGCTATGAACATAGTTGAACAAGTGTACTTGTGGTATGATTGATTCTTCTTTGGGTATGTCCAAGAGTCGTATAGCTGGGTGTTGAGGTAGATTGATTCCCAACTTTCTGAGAAACTGCCATATTGATTTCCAAAGTAACTGTACAAGTTTGTACTCCCACTAGCAATGGAGGAGTTCCCCTTGCTCCTCATCCTCTCCAGCATAAGCAGTCATCAGTGCTTTTAATCTTAGCCATTCTTACATGTATAAGATGGAATGTCAGAGTCATTTTAATTTGTGTTTCCCTGATGACAAAGGGTGCTGAACATTTCTTTAAGAGTTTCTCAGCTATTTGAGATTCTTTTGTTGTGAATTCTCTGTTTAGATCTGTACCCCATTTTAAAATTGGATTATTTGGTTTTTTAATGTCTAGTTTCTTCAGTTCTTTATATATTTTGGAAATCAGCCCTATGTCAGATGTGGGATTGGTGAAGATCTTTTTTCTGTTTTGTCTTGTTGACTGTTTACTTTGCCTTACAGATGCCTTTCAGTTTCCTGAGTTCCATTTATTAATTGTCAGTCTCAATGCCTGTGCTATTGGAGTTCTGTATATGAAGCTGTTTCCTGTGCCAGTGTGTTCAAAGCTATTGTCCACTTTTCTTCTGTCAGGTTCAATGCACCTGGTTTTATGTTGAGATCTTTGATCCACTTGGGCTTGAATTTTGTGCAGGGTGATAGAAATGGATTTATTTGCATTCTTCTACTTGACCACATTGAATTTTGCCAACATCACTTGTTGAAGATGATTTCTTTTTTCCATTGTATAATTTTGGCTTCTTTGTTGAAAATTGGGTATGCATATGTTTTTGGATTGACATCTGGTTCTTCATCTCTGGGATGAAGCCTATTTGATTATGGTGGATGATTTTTTTTGATATATTCTTGGATTTGGTTTGCCAATATTTTATTGAGTATTTTGCATCAGTGTTCATGATGGAAAATGGTCTACAATTTTCTTTTTTGTTGAGTATTTATGTGCTTTGGGTATCAGTGTGACTGTGGCCTCATAAAAGAATTTGGCAATGTTTCTTCTGTTTCTGTTTTATGGAATAATCTGAGGAGTCTTGATTAGCTCTTCTTTGGAAGTCTGGTAGAATTCTGCGCTGAAACCATCTGGTCCTAGGCATTTTTTGGTTGGAAGACATTCAATGACTGCTTTTATTTCACTAGGGGATATAGGTTTGCTTAAATTGTCTATCTGGTCGGGCGGTGGTGGCACATGCCTTTAATCCCAGCACTTGGGAGGCAGAGGCAGGCAGATCTTTGTGAGTTTGAGACCAGCCTGGTCTACAAGAACTAGTTCCAGTGCAGGCTTCAAAGCCACAGAGAAATCCTGTCTTGAAAAACCAAAAAAAAAAATGTCTATCTGATCTTTAGTTTTTTAAAATGTATATAGTGTTCTGTCTGCATGTGTGTTTGCAGATCAGAAGAGGTCGCCAGATCTTATTACAGATGGCTGTGAGTCTCCATGTGGTTGCTGGGAATTGAACTCAGGACCCCTGGAAGATCAGCCATTGCTCTTAATCTCTGAGCCATCTCTCTAACCCATCTATCTGATCTTGATTAGATTTTCCAATTTTGGGTGGTACAGGATTTGAAGTATGACCTACTATTCTTTTAATTTCCTCGGTGCCTGTTATGTCCCCTTTTTGTTTCTGATTTTGTCAATTTGGTTATTCTCTCTATAACTTTTAGTTAGTTTGGATAAGGGTTTGTCTATCTTGTTAATTTTCTCTAAGAACTAACTATTTGTTTCATTGATTATGTATATTGTTCTCCCTGTTTCTGTTTGATTGATTTCAGCCTTCAGTTTGACTATTTCCTGTCATCCTCTTTGATGCGCTTTCCTCTTTTCATTCTAGAGCTGTGAGGACTGTTGTTAAGTCGCGGGTTTGGTAGTTCCCTAACTCCTTCATGCAGGTACTTAGTGCTGTGAACTTTCCTCTTAGCAGTTTTCATTATGTCCCATAAGTTTAAGTACGTTGTGCATTCATTTTCATTGAATCTAGGAGGTCTTTAATTTCTTTATTTCTTCCTTAACCCAGTAGTAATTCAGTAGAGAGGTGTTCAGGTTCCATGAGTTTGTAGGTTTTCTGTTGTTTTTGTTACTGAAATCCAGCTTTAAACCATGGTGGTCTGATAGAATACAGGGAGTTATTTCAAAATTCCTGAATCTGATGAGACTTGTTTTGTGACCAAGCATGTGGTCAGTTTTGGAGAAGGTTCAATGAGGTACTGATAAGAAAGTAAATTGTTTTGTGTTTGGGTGAAATGCTCTGTAGATATCTGTTAATTCCATTTGATTCATAAGTCTGTTAGCTCCAGTATTTCTCTGTTTAGTTTTGAATGAATGACCTATCTATTGGTGAGAGTAGGGTATTAAAACAGCTCATTATCAACGTGTGAAGGTCAATGTGTGGTTTAAACTTTGGTAGTATTTCCTTTACAAGAGTGGGTACCCTTGTGTTTGGGTGATAGATGTTAAGAATTGAGAAGTCATCTTGGTGGATTTTTCCTTTGATGAGTATGAAGTGTCCTGTCCCATCTCTTTTGATTAATTTTGATTTGAAGCCTATTTTCTTAGATATTAGAATAGCCATACCAGGTTGCTTTTTGGAATCATTGGCTTGAAAAATCTGTTTTCAACCATTTACTCTAAGATAATGTCTATCTTTGATGTTGATGTGTGTTTCTTGTATGCAGGAGAATGGATCCTGTTTTTATATCCATTCTGTTAGTCTGTGATTTTTTTTTTATTGGAGAATTGAGTCCATTGATATTTACAGATATAGGCATGGTGGTGGTGGGTCACATCTTTAATCCCAGCACTTAGGAGACAGAGGCAGGTGGATCTCTGAGTTTGAGGCCAGCCTTATCTACAGAGTGAGTCCAGGACAGCAAGGACTTTTACATAGAGAAACTCTGTCAAAGCAAAACAAACAAATATTTATTGATTTCCTCCAATTTTTGATTGCCTTTTCCTTGACTTCTTAAAGGAATTTATTTATTTCCTCTTTAAGGATTTCTATCATCATCATAAAGTAGTTGGTTTTAAGGTATTTTTCTTGTGTTTCGGCTGTGTTGGAATACTCGGGACTTGCTGTAGTGGGATTGTTGGGTTCTGCTGGTGACATATCACCCTGGGTGTTGTTGATTGTGTTCTTACACTTACGTTTAGGAATCTGGATTTGGAGTGAATTTAGATCCAGGTGCCGTTTTCTAGATTTGTCTTTGTTGCATGGGTGTTTTCTTCTTTGGTTTCTGTTTCCTCTCTGGTCTTCTGGATCCTATGGTGTAAGGAGGCTGCTTGTTGGTTTTTGGCTGCTTGGTCCTGAAATAATCACACAGAAATTGTATTAATTAAATCACTGCTTGACCCATTAACTCTAGCTTCTTATTTGCTAACTCTTACATCTTAATTTAGCCCATCTCCATTAATCTGTGTATCACCACATGGCTGTGGCTTACCAGGTAAAGTTTCCAGTGTCTGTCTCTGGCTGTAGCTCCATGGCTTCTCTCTGACTCTACCTCCTTTCTCTCAGCATTCAGTTTAGTTTTCCCTGCCTACCTAAGTTCTGCCCTATCAATAGGCCAAGGCAGTTTCTTTATGCACCAATGGTATTCACAGCACAGAGGGGAATCCCACATCACTATGGCCTGTAGTTGACTAGAGGGTTCCCACCCACACTGGAGGATGACCTTCTGATGCCAGGATGGCATCAGGTCCCACAGGGGTTTGTTGCCCAACCTATGTTCATGGCCTCTGATCTGACTGGGAATCTTCTGGGGTTCAGGATGCTGGCTTGGTCTTTAGTGGAATAGGAGGCCTTGACCTAGTTTTCAGGGAGTTGAACTGATATCTGGGGTTTGGGATGCTGGCCTGGCTTCTTGATAGGGTAGAAGGTTTCTGTTAGAGGTGTGGGCCAGGATATGGTGATGAGGATGGAGGGGTAGTCAGAGTCCTGCTGGTTTAGTGTGGGGGTGTGGCAGTCTTTCCTGGGGTTCAGGATGCTGGCCTGGCCTCGGTGGAGTGGGATCACATCTTCAATTTTTGAAGGAATATGTGATGAATGAAGCAAAACCAGGAAGATAAGACACTGACAGGAAAGAAAATAAAAGTGAACTCAGTCAAATGAAGCAGCCACTGATAATATTTTTTGATTGTGCTTTTTACATACAACAGTGAAGTCTTCCTTCCTTAGTTGTTTCTTCTTCTTCTTCTTCTTCTTCTTCTTCTTCTTCTTCTTCTTCTTCTTCTTCTTCTTCTTCTTCTTCTTCTTCTTCTTCTTCTTTTTGAGACAGGGACTCTTATGCAGTTCTGGTTTTCCTGGTGCTCACTCTTTAGACCAGGCTGACCCCAAACTCACAGAGATGTGATTGCGCCTGCCTCCTAAGTAATGGATTAAAGGTATGTACCACCATGCACAGCAAAAAGTGTTTCTTAAAAGTTCTATTAATACCTTAGATAAGAAAAAGCAAGTTTATATATAAAAAAAACCTTTCTGTATGGAGAGGCTGTTCATTCATTCTCAACTGCCCGGACCTGAAATATTTACATAGAAACTGTATTAATTATAACACTGCTTGGCCAATTAGCTAATGCAGATTTCTAGATAACTCTAACATCTTAAATCAACCTAATTCTATTAATCTGTGCATTATCATGAGGTCATGGCCTACTAGCAAGGTTCCGCCATCTGTCTCATCTGGAGGTGGCTACATAGCATCTCATTGACTCGGTCTATATTCTTCCAGCATTTAATTTAGTTTTTCTGCCTAGCTCTATTCTGCCCTATCACAGGCCAAAGAAGATTCTTTATTCATTAACCAATAAAAGCAACATATATACAGAAGGACTTCCCATTTCCCCTTTTCTGTTTAAATAAAAAGAAAGGTTTTACTTTAATAAAGTAAAATTACATATAATGAAACAGGTATCAAGCAAGAATTATAGTTATAATATTTATAGATACCTTATCTTTTATTATTACTAAGAAAAACTAAAACTATTCTTTACTCCATCAAAGACTCCAGAAGGATATAATATTACAGAAAGTGCACTGTAAGCAACTTCCAAAACTCTAGAATTGACAGAGATATCTTACTGCCTGGATAGGCACCCAAAGTTCTTCTGTAACGTTGTGAGCACTCATCTTCAGCCTATGGATGGAAATTAGAGACTTCCTAAAATTCAATGAAAATGACCACACAACATACCTAAATTTATGGGACACAGTGAAAGCAGTGTTAAGAAGAAAGTTCATAGCATTAAATGCCTACTTAAAGAAGCTAGAAAAATCCCACACTAGTGAATTAACAGAACATTTGAAAACTTTAGAACAAAAAGAAGCAAACTCACCTAAGATAGATGTCAGGAAATAATCAAATTGAGAGCTGAAATCAACAAAATAGAAACAAAGAAAACAATACAAAGAATCAATGAGACAAAGAGTTGGTTCTTTGAGAAAATCAACAAAATAGACAAACCTTTATCCAAACTAACCAAAAGGCAGAGAGAGAATATCCAAATTAACAAAATCAGAAATGAAAAGGGGACATAACAGCAGACACAGAGGAAATACAGAGGATCGTCAGATCATTTTTTGAAAACCTGTACTCCACAAAATTGGAAAACTTAAAGGAAATGGACAACTCTCTGGATAAATATCACTTACCAAAATTAAATCAAGAGCAGGTAAACAAATTAAATAGACCTATAACTGCTGAAGAAATAGAATCAGTCATCAAAAGTCTCCCAACCAAAATAGCCCAGGACCAGATGGTTTTAGCTCAGAATTCTACAAAATTTTCAAAGAGGAACTAATACCAATACTCCTCAAATTATTCTACACAATAGAAACAGAGGGAATTTTGCCAAACACCTTTTATGAGGCTACAATTACCCTGATACCCAAACCACAGAAAGACAATACTAAGAAAGAGAATTACAGACCAATCTCACTTATGAACATTGATGCAAAAATACTAAATAAAATACTAGCAAATCGAATCCAAGAACATATCAGAACCATCATCCATCATGACCAAGTCGGCTTCATCCCACAGATGCAGGGATGGTTCAACATACGAAAATCTGTCAACATAATCCACCATATAAACAAGCTGAAAAATAAAAATTACATGATCATCTCATTAGATGCCAAAAAAGCATTTGACAAAATACAACATCCCTTCATGATAAAGGTCTTGGAGAGAGCAGGGATACAAGGGACATACCTAAACATAATTAAGGCAATATACAGCAAGCCAACAGCTAACATCAAACTAAATGAAGAGAAACTCCCAGCGATTCCACTGAAATCAGGAACAAGACAAGGTTATTTACTCTCTCCATACCTATTCAATATAGTTCTTGAGGTCCTAGCTAGAGCAATAAGACACCAAAGGGAGATCAAGGGGATACAAATTGGAAAAGAAGAAGTCAAACTCTCGCTATTTGCTGATGATATGATAGTTTACATAAGTGATCCCAAAAACTCTACCAAGGAACTTCTACAACTCATAAACACTTTCAGCAGTGTATCAGGATACAAGATTAACTAAAAAAATCAGTATCCCTTCTGTACACAGATGATAAAAGGACTGAGGAAGAAATCAGAGAATCAACACCCTCCACAATAGCCACAAATAACATAAAATATCTCGGAGTAACTCTAACCAAACAAGTGGAAGACTTGTATGACAGGAACTTTAAATCTTTGAAGAAAGAAATTGAAGAAGATACCAGAAAGTGGAAAGACCTCCCATGCTCTTGGGTAGGCAGAATTAATAGTAAAAATGGCAATCCTACTGAAAGCAATCTACAGATTCAACGCAATGCCCATCAAAATCCCAGCAAAATTCTTCAAAGAGCTCAAAAGAACGGTACTGAACTTCATTTGGAAAAACCAAAAACCCAGGATAGCCAAAACAATCCTGGGCAATAAAAGAACTTCTGGAGGCATCACAATCCCTGACACAAACTCTACTACAGAGCTACAGTACTGCAAACAGCCTGGTACTGGCACTATTTTTTTAAATGCTGAGCAGGAATGTCTAGGACCAACTCTATAGTTCTGCCTACTTTCTCAGCCCAGTCCAACATGGTGAAGGCATGTTCGCTGCCTCTGAGAATCATGCACATTGCCCCATTTCCAGGCACACAGTGGGTCTATGTTGCCAATAAGCAAGTTGTATCACTCTGCTCACAAACCACATTTAAATGCTCCATAACCAGACTTTCCAAGAGTCAGAGCCATTCAAACCAGAGAGCCACGGTTTTTAAAGAAGTTATGCAGTTTTTACTGCTAAAGCTGAGTCAGGAAACCTCTTAAAGGAGCCACGTCTCTACTTTCCACCAACAAACAACTCTGGTGTGTGTGTGTGTGTGTGTGTGTGTGTGTGTGTGTGTGTCTAGAATTCCTTTTCAAGCTCTCTCAGGTTTTTAAATAGATTTAGTTGACGACGTTGGCATGCCAATCTGTTGGGAGAGGTTGCTCATTCTTTCCTGGCCTGCCCAGACAAAATTAACCTTAAATTTGTGTCAGTAGATCAAGATCCATACCAATGCAAAGTATATCTACTTCAAGAGGATGATGGGCATTGAAGAGGCTCCTTACAGAGTTGGTTAGCCATTTGGGCAAAAAACTACTCTTGCCTGGACTGCTTGACATTATATTGTATAAACTGGACATGCAGGACCCACAGAAAAATGACTGCTGAAGTTACCTAAAGAAGGTGAGACAGTCCTTTAGGGTTTCTACTTCATGAAAGAGACTGCCAGACATTCTACAGGTCACAGAAGAAAGTGACTGACAAATGGCCAATATAGGTAGAGCTGTCTTTGAAATTTCCTGCTTCAAAGGAAAGTCTGTCAGATACTATATGGGCCAATAGGCTGAAGATGGGTGCTCGTAACGTTACAGAAAAACTTTGGGTGCCTGGCGTATGTAATTACATTTTTGTTAGAAGAAATAGAATACACTAATGCTATTCTTTGGTTAAAGCCTTCTACTAGCTCGATTTTAAGAGAGAAACACAGGGGTGGTAATATGTAGTTAAATCTTCAGTAAGACTATTGTTACAGATTTTATGTTTGGTTATGAAACACAAAGATAAAAGGTTGAATTCACTTTTACCTTGGGAGATCATTGTAGGTTCACATGGAGTTATTGAAATCCACACAGAGAACCCTTAACCAAGTAAAAACATTTGCCTCATTGCCCTTTACTGGAATAGGATTGGAAAAGTCACCTTCAGACCCTTATGTTGCAGGCTTGGTCTCCAGAGTGAGTGGTGCTCTCAGGAACTGCAGAACCTTTTAGAGGCACTGTCTCTGGGGAATCTTTAGGGAATTGGGGCACGTCTGTAAAGGGGATTGTGGGATTCTGACATCCAACACCCACCCCACTCGTTTTTACTTCCCAGCCATGAGATGAGCAGTTCTGTTTTATCACACACTCCTGCCATGATGTCCTGCCCTACCACAGGCCCAGGAGCTATGAAGCCAATCCATCATGGGCTGAAATGTTTGAAACTGTGAGCGAACAAACCCACCCCCTTTATAAGACAGTTACCTCAGGTTTTTGTTACAGTGATAGGAGCAGGCCCAACAGTGGATTAAACACAGTTATGTTGAAACAGTGGTGTGCCCACCTGTGTATATGTATGCATTTAATATTACACAATTTTATGACATACACTACTACTAACACTACATAAGTCGCAATGCAGAAAATTTAAAAGAGCCACACTGAGTGTGCTGGCTAGTTTATGTCAAATTGACATAAACTAGAGTCATTGGAAAGCAGGGAGCCTCAATTGAGGAAAGGCCTCCATAAGATCAGACTATACACAAGTCTATAGGGCAATTTCTCAATTAATGATTGATGGGACAGGGCCCAGCCCATTCGTGGGGGGTGCCATCCTTGGACTGGTGGTCCTGGGCTCTATAAGAAGGCAGGTTGGGCAAGCTCTGGGAAGCAAGCCAGTAAGCAGCTCCCCTCTTTGACCTCTGCATCAGCCCTGCCTCCAGGATCCTGCCCTGTTTAAGTTCCTATCCTGACTTCCTTCAATAAAGAACATCAGTGTGGAAGTGTAAACCTAATAGCCTCTTTCCTCCCCAGTTTGCTTTTGGCCATGGTGTTTCATGTCAGCAACAAGTGGTGCACGCTTTTAATCCTATCACTTGAGAGGCACAGGCAGGTGGATTACAAGTGGTGTACACTTTTAATCCTATCACTTGAGAGGCACAGGCAGGTGGATTACAAGTGGTGTACACTTTTAATCCTATCACTTGAGAGGCACAGGTAGGTGGATTTCTGTGAGTTTGAGGCCAACCTGGTCTACAGAGTGAGTTCCAGGACAGCCAGGCCTACACAGGGAAACCTGGTATTGAAAACCAGCCCCTCCAGAAGCAATAGAAATCCTAAGACACTGCAGAGTCTTTGCTGCCTGAGTTTCTATCACATGCCCATCCCTCTTACAGCCACTGTCAGACCCAGCTCATTAATCCATCCTTGAATTACAAAGTACGGTCCTTTAAAAAAAAGTTACAATGGTAGTTTGAATGTAATTGGCCCCATAATCTCAGAGGGAGTGGAACTATCAGGAGGTGTGGCTTTGTTGAAGGAAGTGTGTCGCTGTGAGAGCGGGCCTTAAGGTTTCCTATGATCAGGATACTGCCCAGTGTCTCAGTCAACTTCCTGGTCCTCAATTAGGACTCTCAGCTCCTTCTCCAGCACCATGTCTGCAAGCACGCCACCATGCTCCTCATCATGATGATAATGGACTAAACTTCTGAGACTGCAAGCGAGCCACCCAGTGAAATGTTTTCTTTATAAGAGTTACTGCGGTCATAGTGTCTCTTCACAGCAATAGAACCCTGACTAATACAGGTACCTAAGTTGATTTGTGCATTTATTTTTATCATTGTTCTTGAAGTGAGCTTTTTGGAACTAGCCTATAAGTTATGGGAATATTTGGTCTCCTTTGGATCTGTGTTTTGCCTGGTGCGTGTGAGGTAGTTACTGATTTACTAGATCTAAGCATATCATTTTCCTGCTCATTTTGTTGTTGCTGGTGGTTTTCATTCCCATTTGTGTGTGTGTGTGTGTGTGCGCCTGCAATCATTTGAAATATTTTGAGATTTTCTCTTCAGTTATTTATATTGTTTGGGGGAGTTCATTTTTTGACAGTTGGCTTTAGATATTAAAATATACTTGTGACATTGCATTTACTAATGTTAAGCATTAGTTAACTAATTTTCACTTTGAATGAAGTATGAAAACTATTTTCATTGAAATTTTTTCCCTTCCCACATTTTAAAGATTTATTTAAAACTTTGTGTGTGTGCATGTGTGTGTGTGTGTGTGTGTGTGTGTGTACATGTGAGTGCAGTGTCCACAGAGGGCAGAGGCTTCAGATCTCCCTGGAGGTGGAGTTACAGGAGGTTTCCAACCTCTGACATGGGTATGGAATGTAACTTCTCTCTCCTCTAGAAGACTGCTAAGCCATCTTTCTAGTCCCCAAAGCATTTCCCACTTTGTGTATCAGATGATATATATATATATATATATATATATATATATATATATATAATTCCTTGACACTACCTTCTCTAGAAAGTAGAGCCCTGTTTACTATATAGAGTCTAACTAGAACAGCATGACAGCTTACAACTTAGAAATCAGACTACAGAGGGGAGCACCCTGTTTCTCCTGGGATGCTCACTCTAGAGGAAGCTGGCTGTCATTTTTAAACAGCTTAATGGAGGTGTCCAACTGGCAAGGAGCTGAGACTTTCTGTGAGTAACTATTTGAGTGACCTACCTAGAAAGGGAAGCTTCTAGTCGCAATCAAGTCTTCCAGTACAGCTCTTGTTACTGTTTGTTTCCTTGAGACAGGACCTCAACTTGCTGCCCAGGTTGGCATTGAATTCTAGACCTCAAGTGAGCTGCCTGCCCTGGCATCACTTGAGTAAGCCTTCCACATAGGTGAGAATGCAGGCATGCACCACCAACTCAGGCCTTTGATTCAGACTTGACTGACAGGCTGATTGTAACCTTATCAGAAAATTCAAGTCACAGTTTAGCCATGTGAGCCATTCCTTGATCTCTGACCTCAGAAATGATGTGAGGTAATATATATAAGCTGTTTTAAGTTATTAGATTTTACAGTAATTTCTTGTGCTTGACTATGTAATTAAGCCAAATGTCAAATATGCAGGAAGGCATATTAAATACTCTAGAAAATCAGGACATCTCCAAACTTTATTGAATAAAGTCCTACAGGTTTCCTTTGATTTTATAATAACAACATGGTTCTGAACATAAACACAATAAGGCCAAGCGACAGCTCCCTGGATTGCCTGTGCTGTGAAGGACTTTTCTTTCCATGTGGAAGAGCAGTGGAGAAGAAGGGAGGACATGTGAGCTCCCCAGTTTCTTCATCTGGCCCTCCCACACACTCCCCTTCCCTGAGGCTGTGACCTCCACATTTTCTGGGTTTTTTCCCAGGGACTGACCTTGATCACACATGAAAAAACATCTCTAAAACTCTGTGTCAGTGCAGGTTACAAAACAATTAGCCAATGGCCTGACTCTGCAATGATTTATTACTAAGATCTTAAGTCATCTGGCCTGTCTTTATTATTTGCTCAGTGATCTCATTCAGTATGTAAAAGAAAAAGGTAAGAGATTTTGATTTGTAAGGTGAAAATTATTAAATTTAATTGTTTTCCCTTAACTACACCATTTGTTTCCCACATTGTTTGTACTCAATTATTACATTCTTTGGGCATGAGTGCATGTGCGCATTGGTATGCACCTCATCATATGGTAGAGGTCAGAGGACTACATCAACTCTTGGTTCTCACCTTCCACCTTGCTTGAGACAGGGCCTCTTCGTTGTTCACGAGAAAGCTTTAATTAAATACAGGCGAGGATGATGGACTCCTCAATACTGGCCAGGTCCATTCCTGGGTTCCCAGAAAATGGAGATGAGCCACATTTTGTAGAGGCTTAAAAAAGCAAACTCATAAGGCTACAGTATTTCCCATCAGGTCCAATAAGGAACAAGCACACAGCTTGATGTACTTCCTGCCTGTGTATCTCCTGCCCACATGTGATCAAGCACATCCAGTGCAGATAGGTCAAAGTAACTTGTTTGGAGGGGTGAAAACATAAACAACAGCCTCCAACATGTCAGGAAGCATCTCCTTGGGCAAGGAGCTTGCATTTAGAGACATTTTTGTTTCATGGATCTCATAAGCACAGTTGTTAGAATTCAGGCATTATGCTGGCCTGCTCTGTCATCTGGCAGGATGTGCCCAGGCTATACACAGGTGCAAAGGTCCCTTTAAGTAAGCTCTTGCCTACTCCCGCTACTCCCGGTCTCTCTCTCTCTCTCTCTCTCTCTCTCTCTCTCTCTCTCTCCTCTCTCTGTGTGTGTGTGTCTGTGTGTGTCTCCCTTCCCTCCCTCCCTACTACCCTTCAGATACCCTCTTCTCAATAAACTGCACACTCAAGTTCTCTCTCTCTGCATGGCTCATTCTGTCATGAAGTTTTCTGCCACCTGCTGAAGTCCTCACCTGACCCACCAAGGTCCTGACATGCACTGTATCCTAGCAACAGTAATTAAAGCTTTAAACATAACTTTAAACTTTAAACATAACTTTAGCTGTCACAAGATCTGAACTCAAGTCCTCATCCGTGTGGAGAAAGTACTTTATGCTTTTCCCACCAAGACACCTCCCTCACCATCAACTACTGTATTATTATTTTTGTAATAGATTTAAACAATTTTCTGAGTGCGTGAGTAAGCTTTCTGCTATTGTGACAAAATATTGAGAAAAATAACTGCTGTGGCACTATCTCCTTCAATCTGAAAAATTCTTCCCTAAAAGAGAGTGGAAGTTCATGAGACTCAGAAAACCAATATTTACCAGATTTAGGAATCTCTGTAAACTTATAGGACTTCGGAAAGTCACAAATTTTCAGAGCTCTCAAGGCTCCTCCTCAAACTGATATAAGCTGTGAATAATTGCTGGTAGAGAGGAACCTCCTGCAAGTTGTGCATGGAGCCCCGGGGACAGCACTTTCATGAGTCGCTGTCCATGCCCAGAGGACTTTTTAGTGACACAGCTGCCTTAGGGTCACCCATGCTCCTATAAGCAACTCCAATAAACTCATTGTTTCACCAAGCTAGACTTGTATTGTTTCTTTGGTCAGTTGACAGTGTCCGGTTGTGGGTAACTAGCATTTGTTCATACCTCCTAAGGAAAAGAGACACAGTATCAACTTCAGTGAAATTGGTATTTGACTCATGAATTCAGAAGTTTCAGCCCACAGTAACTTAGTCACTTGGGCCCCTTGTGAGAGGAAATGGGGTAAAGGTGGCATTTTTACTTCATAATAACCAAGAAGTGAAAGAGAAAGGAGGAGTTCTCTCCAAAGAACCCAGTTTCTTTTCCATAGTATTTCCCTAAAGGTTCCATTACTTCCCATTGGTATGACCAAACTTTGAATACAGGGGCTGTGGGAAAACAAGTCAGGATCCAAGCTGTAACACTGAACATAAATACATTGTCTTTGAAACATTTGTTTATGTAACAGATACACCGGTCCTTGGCAGCTTCAAACACTTTAAAAAAAATGGGGGTATCCTTGGTAGGGAGATGTGATGATCTGGGGGACTTGGAGAGTTGAGCTTTGTACTGATGTTCACTGGGAAAGTAAAAAGAGATCACAGGGATGGTGCTGAGAAAGTCATCCTTCCTGCAAGCCACTTGTTGACACTGCCACAGAAGGCAGCCCCTTGCCGTGGAAACCTTTCTCCACCTCTCCCGGTAACAGGTCTTTACCAATGGTTTTGAAACAGACATGAAGCAAGGAACAGTAATGGAGACACAAGAGAGTAAGCTTGAGAAAAGGCTGACTCGTTTGTCCTGTTGGGAAGTCAGAAAGTTTCGGGCATAAGTGACAAAAACCAAATGCCCTTTTAGACAACATATATTTTCCAGAAGACATCTTGTCCAGGACAAGAAATAAGCTGTGCCGAGCACCCGACTGTTCTGTGGCCTCAAGTTTCCAGCACTTGCCCCTCTTCTCTAAACTTACAGAGAAGCCCTGTAAGTCTAGCTCACAACTGTCTGCAGAAGCAAACTCTTTAGCTTTTAAACTTGTTGTAAGCTACCTTCCCTGAACAATATTAAGATGTGTGTGTGTGTGTTGTTTCTTATCAAACTTTAGAGAAATAACTTGAGAACCAAGATCCTAACATTCCCATTGTAAAAAGACCCAAGTCTGACTCCCTGGAGAAGTCCATACCCAGTCTTTGGTAAGTCTCATTCATTACCTGAGTTTCTCACCCTCTTTACTCCTGTGTGTATGGTCTATGCTACAAATACCTTCCAATAAAACTTCTGACTGCTTTATACTGCTTCATCTGACAATCGTCTAAAGTGGTAAAAGCAGAATCCTAGTTTTGCCTGAATAAGAGGTCTCTAAAGGGAATGGAATCCTTCAGGTTCTTTCATGGAGTGGAGGAGCTAACTATACCTCTGTCCTTGTCCACGATTAGACCTCAGCTGCCATGATCCTTAAACTTTAGCATGTAGCAGAACCACTGGAAAGCCTTGTCAGAGATGCTTCTAGACCCACCCTAGGGTTCTGCTGTGGTGCTTCTGTGGTGAGGGCTGTGGGTTTGCACTTCTAGCAAGTTCCAGGTGTTGCTGATGCTCCTGTCCTCTGGACAGCAACGATGCTCCTGTCCTCTGGACAGCAACGATGCTCCTGTCCTCTGGACAGCAACGATGCTCCTGTCCTCTGGACAGCAACGATGCTCCTGTCCTCTGGACAGCAACGATGCTCCTGTCCTCTGGACAGCAATGATGCTCCTGTCCTCTGGACAGCAATGAGGACCCTTGTTGGTCCTATGGTTTGAACTCAGTTGGAGAGCTAGGAGATATAGTAAGGACAAAGCTAAACAAGCAAAGATGACAAACCGCTTTGCATGTACTACGGTATAGATATGACAATGGTGTAGGAGGTCCTTCTGTTTATGTGTTGCTTTCATTGGTTAAATAAAGAAACTGCCTTGACCTTTTGACAGGGCAGAACTTAGGTAGGGACAGAGTAGACAGAACTGAATGCTGGGAAGAAGGGCAGAGTGGCAGATGCCATGGATCTCCTGCCTGAGATGGACGCTGGTTAGAATCTTGCCAGTAAGCCACAGGCACATGGCAATACACAGATTAATGGAGATGGGTTAAACTAATATGTAACATTAACCAATAAGAAGTTAGAGCTAATGGGCCAGGCAGTGTTTAAAAGAATACACTTTCTGTGTGATTATTTTGGGTGTAAGATAGCCGGGGGGCCGGGACAACAAGCAGCCTGTTCCTCCTGTCACATGACATGTCTTCACAATGGCTCCCATATTGAAGAATTGATCCTCAGTTCATGAATCCAGTCATTGAAAAGTGATTAGATCATGTATGCTAATCAATGAGTTAATCCATTGATGGGTTTAAAATTGGAAGGTGGCAGAAGGTCAGTGGGGTCTACTTGGAGTATATGAATTTCTGAGCGAATGAAAAGAGAAATGAAAAGGAAAGGATCTGACTGGTCACGGGTTTCTGTACCAGATGAAAGAAAAAAAGAAAGAAAAAAGAAGGGCGATTACATGACTGCTCTTAGGCATGGTGGAGCAGAAGGCTTATTGTGGATAGAAGGGAGAGCGTAGCCAGAGGTAGGGACATCTGGAAGAGTTCAGGGTGGAAATGACCAGACTAGGCCCTGTGATGTGAGGAGGTGAGGGAAGGGGAGAGGAGCTACCAACCAAGTGGCAGGCATAGCCAAAATTGTATACAGAAGGGCAGCCAACCCCTGGGTTGAAGTTTAGGGTAGGGAGCAGGGTATGCCAGCCAGAGGAGTCCTGTAACAGATAAGGACAGCTTTGATGTGTTAATAGCACCTCAGCCATTTGTTGGGGGTGGGGGGGGGTGGGGGGTGGGGGTATAGGGGTGGTTTGAAACCTAACACTGGGTAAACTTTGAAGGGCATATGGTGACCCCCTGTGACCTAAAACCTCTGACCCAAATAAGTCTTCTTTCCTTTTGGTTGCATTTCTCAGGCATTCTTGCTACAGAGATGAAAATGTTTTTGTTGTCTAGAAAGAGGAAGTGAGGTGGAGGAACTGGTGGAAAAGGGCTTTAATGACAAGATGGCCTGAGGCTGTGGTCGATCCCAAAGGGGTCCTAGAAAGATCAAGGCAGTTCTGGAAATTGTGGGGAAGAAAAGTCTGGGGGCTTTGAAATATTTCTCCTTGGCATTAGGCAATTCTTAAAATAGATAAGTCCATTCATTTAAGAATATCTGTTATGTGAGAGGGTTAAGACAGGTGTTCATTTCTGCTAAGGTATGAGTCGCTCAAAACAGAGACCGTGTGTTTGGGATGGTGACCGGGAAGTGGGCTGTAACCTGAATTGACCAATAGCATTTGTTCCCTTTGCCTTACTCCTTCCCCCACTGGCCTCAGCAGTGGTCTTGGAGGAAGGCACAGGATGGGAAGTTTGAGGTTTGAGGAAGGCCTGTTCTCAGGAGGTTAGAAGGGCCTCACACAGTGTCTGGATTTCTTTCTTTCTTTCTTTCTTTCTTTCTTTCTTTCTTTCTTTCTTTCTTTCTTTCTTTCTTTCTTTCTTCCTTCCTTCCTTCCTTCCTTCCTTCCTTCCTTCTTAATTCTCATTTACTTTGTGTTTATCCTTCTGCTTTCACTTCAAGTAAGCAGAACACACACCTCCAGTCACAACCTTTGGAGGCCCTTTTTTGTGTAATATAAACCCACTGGGCAGTACTAAGAACAACAGGACTTAAAGGTTCCTTTGTTTCTGGTCCCCAGATGGAGGCTACCGTTCTCAGTACTCTGGGAAGTGAGGGGAACTCCAGTGCCCCCACACTTTAGTTTGCTAAGGTATCTGAGTAAGACCAGGACAAGGCGTTCAAAGTTCCGCTGTAGCTTCTAGGACATCAGTTTCCTGTCATGACCTCTGTCCCAGATTTACGAGTTTACATTCTCCCTGCTGCAAACTGATATTCTTATCCTGTTTTTTCACAAGAGGCTAAGAGTATGGGAGGCAAAGGGAAGGGAAGTGAAAAGGGGGAGGAGGGAAGGAGAGGGGACAAGGAAGGACATTTACCTTTAGGTTTAAGACCAATGGGCCTGCTTCTGACCCCGCCCACCTGGGCTGGCCCCAGGTTCCATTTGCTGCATTCTTCTGTGAACTTATTTGACCTGAACGGTTCAGAACATGTTTGAAACTCAGAGAAAGAGAGTCAGTTACAGATTTTATGTGGGGCTGATGATGCACTTAAAGTCAAGAATGAGAATTAGCAGTGTGAGAATGTTCTTTTTTAGCGTCTTTTTCACCTGGATGGCATTAGCTGTGAAGAGGAAGAGATTAAACATGGCAAACTTTAAAGGTGAGGTGGAGAATCCAACTCTTCCTGCCTTCAGAAACCATCCATCCAGCCTCATGATTCCTCAGAAATTAGTTCTGGGCGGCTACAGTCAGAGAGTGAGCTCAGGGCAGAAAGCTGTGCCCAAACACTAAACCATTCAAAGAACAAGTATCACAAAACAAAGAGGGCCTCATGGGAGCTGCTGGAGCGAAGCCCTCTTCCGCTGCTCATGGCATGCCCACAGTTCTTCCCTGTTCTCCCCAATTCCGGTACCTAGTCAGTGTGATTATGACTGTTTCCTGCCCACAACAGGGCAGCTGTGGGCAGCAGCTGCATGTAGCTTCTTCCGGGCACAAGATGCTCACTGGGCTCTTCGCAGAAACTATACACTCTCCATTCAGCCGACAGCGAACAGGTGAACAAGGCTGATGACAGTGGAAGCTGAAGGGAGGCACCTCTTGGGTTATTTATTGACACTCTCTGGTACTTGTTTTGGCTCCTTTATTTAGACATTAATAGATAGACAAGGAACATTCACTGAAGAATTTTTTTTCCCTAAAAAGTTGTAAAAGCACTGTACTAATTCTCAGAACATGCAAAAAGAATGGTTCACTAGAAGCTCATGTGACTGGTGGAAGAATGAAGCAATTGAACCTCGGAAAGGAAAGGAAAGCCTTTGCCAGCTTTTCAGATGCCTGGATGAGAGGATTAGATGGGACCAAGCAGAGTACGTTGTTTCTTCTTTGGTTCCAACTACCTTTGTAGCTAGGAGACGGGACAAGAAGCACACTGTGGGACCCAGCTCAGTGCACAGTGCTGAGCTCCCTTACTACAACACAGAGGGCCTATACTGCTCCAACTTTTCCAGCCAGTCCAGTTAGGCAAATGGGTCACCCAAATCTGGATTCCATCCCCTCACCACCTTGCTTGAAATATGAATAACCTGTTATCTAGCTGAAGGGATATGAGACATCTTTTAGAAGAAAATGATGGTCCTTACACTGGAGTCTCCAGACCCTCAGCATGGAGCTCAGTATGAATTTACTATATGTGAAATTATTGTTCCCACTCTAGATCTAGAGAGTGAGGATCTCAGGGTGAGGTACAAGAATCATGTATTCATAAATACATACTCTAGATAATTCTGCCCCATGCAAAAATTTAATATGCACATTAATCTCTTGGGGTGTTGCCAGATACTCTTCCTACCTAGCTT
>JAQHUG010000243.1:330114-349492 GCA_028555095.1 Dicrostonyx torquatus
AGCTATAAGCTTAATGACCTTTGTTTATGGCTAGGGTCCACTAATGAGTGAGTACATACCATACTCATCTTTTTGGGTTTGGGCTATCTCGCTAAGGATGGAGTTTTCTATTTCCATCCATTTGCATCAAGGCAGTTTTCTTTATTCAACCAGTGAAAGCAACACAAATACAGAAGGACCACCTACACCAGGACTCGACAAGCAGCCTGCCTCACAGACAATTAATTTTCTGGGCGACAGTGTTTGTAACTGAAAAAAGGCCATACTGGGTTAAAATAAACACCCATGGTTCTCTCTAGGATTCACCTGAATGAGCTCCCAATAAGGACACATTTGGATCATAGATTTGTTTGTTTGTTTGTGTTGGAAACCTGTATTAGAAAAGTGGCCTCTTGGCACATAACAGATAATCTTATGTCCCCAGACTTATTCAATCATCTACTCAGCTTTAAGCTAATTTTGAGCCTGGCAAGATTTGGGTGGGCAGTTGGACCCCCATGGGTGTGACCTGCTGGCAGTTTTACATCTACAGAACATGAATGGTTCTCCATCTGGAGAGGGGACATCAGCCTTGAGCAAAGCAGCAGTTAGGCTGGGGAAAGAGGGAAAAAGAGGCAGAAATCCAGACTCCTGCAGAGGAGTTATTGCTTCTCATTACTCATGCCCTGAGTCCCAGAATTAGGAGCAGCAGAGTTTTCTGTTGTAGACCCCAGTGGTCTTCCTAAGTGTAGTACACATGGAGATTTTCCCTGCAGCGTCTCAGAAACATGCCAACAAAAGGTTTTCATCTACCCCCAGGAGTTTCTGAAAAGTTACTGTGTACTTTTAACAACACATGGGTTAAACAATAGCTCTCCACCTGGAGCAGCGCTGCTAGTAGCAAAGTCCATCCAGTAGACATCCAAAGTGTCCTACTTAACTCTTGAAGGTCTTTGACCAGCAAAGATTATTTGTATCCATGCTCTGGGTAACAAAAATTAGATGCTATGAATCCCTGAAGGGCTATTCAGCAATCAGAGCTTCTGAAAGGTCCTTGTTCACTGCAGGTAGAAGTTTATAGCTTGTCTTTTACTTTTGTGACTTGGAAATGACTGAGAAGTCACCCAGGGTAATACTGACAGTGGGCATATGTGTAAACCTTGAGGGTTAACCTTCTGGGCAGACAGAATGGGGACACTGGCTCAGTGACTCTCTGCCTCTGTAACTACAGATTGGCTTTACTGGAACATCTTCCCAGGGGACATCAGAATGAAAACGTGATAAGGGGCGTGGTGCATTTGAGGTTAGAAAAACCCACCCTCAGAGAATATAGCTCACCTCTTCTTGTCTTGATGAGGCTGGAACGTATCTACCTTTCTCTCTTTTCATTAGTTTCTCAGTGGGTATTTTATCCAAATTCCCTCTCCTAGAATTAAAACCCTGACATGTTGGCACCCACTCATTACTTGATACTTTTTGTCATTTAGAAGCCTTGCCCTGGGGATGCTGGAGTCTTCTGATATTAACTGACTGATGAGCTTGATTTCAGTCCTTAGCATCTTTCCTTCTCTGAGTTGGTTAGTTCATTTTGTGCACATCACATAACAAACCTTGGTAGCTTTTCCCAGTCATTCAGAATGGCATGGATAATTGGACTTTGGGAACCAACAGTCCAGTCACTTAATGAATCCAAAGCACATTTTCTTGTGTTTCATTCTGATATAAATGAATGGATCCGGTGGTCAAAGGTGGCCCTACCTTAACATGTGGTTATTTGAGGTGAACAAGGTGTTCACTGTATAGATGTGCACCCTCCTTTGAGAGTTTGAGCAGACTGACAAAAATAATTTTCAGACAGATAATGTGCTGTTTCACTTGTCGTATCCACTTCCCCATATCTAACCTGAGATTCTCAAACAAAGAGATCATCAATAGGAACTATTTCAAAAGACATTTTCATAAACACTGACTGCTCTCAGAGCTCTAAAGTGCAGCAAAACTCATGGAGGGCGGACGGCAGTTCATACACTGCAGAGGGACCGAGTGCAGTTCGTACATTGAAAACATAATGCAGAGATTAAAGTAAGAAAAGTATTTGTTCAGATTAATGAGCTGCATTGGTCACTTGAATTTTGGGAGGCTCTTCATCTTTTAATTATGTAAATATTTTGCATTTGTGGTTTTTTTTGAAGTCTTTCATTGAGTTTACTACATCTGAGACCTGTAATTTAAAGTGAGTGAGCAGAAAGAAGATGAATTAAACTCAGTCTCACAAAATCTTATGTTGGGGTGGATTGCAATAAACCACTTAAAAATAAGAAATAGGGGAAATGGGAAGGGATGGAGGGACGGAAACGATACAACTTAGTACTCACATAGAAACTTTTCGAAATTAAAAAATTTGATTAAAAACTTCTGTGCTCAAGTGCTGGGATTAGATGAGAACAGCAGGAAATCTGAGTGGTTTTCTAATCTTTGTCTCTTCTAGGAGAGAAATCGGGACAGGATCTAAATAAGCTGGAGCAGCCTGGTTTCTTGGGTGAGTACAGCTGGGTCCATGACAAAGGACTTGGAAAATTTTCTTTTTCCTGCAATGCGTTAGCTTCTTTTCTCTCCGTCTTGGTCTTTCTCTCCCTCCTTCTCCTCTTTCTCTTCTAGAAGTTTCTGAGCTCTCATCTTGATATGCTCAACTACTTCACACATATTACCCAGAGAGAAGTGAGCAGAAAATTGTCTGCTCCATGTGACGGTGGGACTTCACTGGAAGATTCGATCCAAGGGAGCAGTCAAAAGACTCAGTCTCCTCAACGTGCACATTTTGCTTGGCAGTTAGGAGCATTTCTAGTCTGATTTTATTAATGTATGTGCTAGCACGGGCCTTGTTAGGGCTCTAGTTTTGACTCTAACCATAGAAACTGTGGACTTGTCCTTTGGGGGGACAGAGTGTCTTTTTGTAGCCCAGATTGTCCGGGAACTCACTATGTCATTGACTGGCCTCATATTGTACCCTCCTTCCTTAGCTTCTGCAGCTTTGCTGACAGAAGTAGCCATGTCTGGCTGCATTACTTAAGTCTTCCCGCATGCCAGGTAAGCCTTCTAGCAACTGAATTACTTCCCAGCCCCATCCAAATCTCTTCTTTATCTCTTAAACAAGTGTTTTAATTAAAACACTTTGAACAGCTCATGTAAAGGGCAAAATGAATTGGTCAGAGTCGAGTTAATTAACATAAGAGAGATTCTTCTCAATGAGTAGTGCTGGGTGTTGTTTACCACAAATGGAGAGCTTATGGGTGAAGCCAGGCATTTGCTGTCACCTGACTTGTCACTCTGGTTCATCATGACCACATCTCCTCCTTGCTGGGTAAACAACTTCTAGATTCTTCACAGGGAAGTTAAATTACTCTGGGAAATGTACCTTCATCTACCAAGATCCATTCAGGCACAGGATCTCAGAAATTCATCTGCCACCACCCTGGATCCTATGAAACAGCTCCCACATGGCTCTGAGTGGCTAGTTGCTGTGAAAGACTTTCAAGAGACTTGCAAAAGACGGGTAAAATGTAAGTAGTACCTCTGTATCCACTGAGGAACTTTAGAATTTCATTTTCTTCTGATCATAAAAGTAAATGATGCTCATTGTAGAAAATTAGGAAGATCCATACATGCCAAAGAAGAGAGTATTGAACTGCTCTGAACACTGTGTTAGCATCCTGCTGTGTTTTTATAGTTCTCTTCCTCTATATCTACATGTTTAGTACAGTTGGCATCCTTAAGTATTGCATTTCCTTTGTCTTAAAGACATGATACCATTGTTAGCTCCCCACAGCATTAAAACTGTCTCTGGAAAATGTTTGAATTTACAATATTCAACCAAAAAATCTCAATGATTCTCCCCTCACTCTTGGACATTTAGTCTATTTGTAATTATTAATTATAAATGACAGTGCATTAACATCTTATGACACATGTCTGTCCATGCATGGCACCCATTCTTTAGGACAGTCTTAGAATTTCAAGATCAAACAATGTGTTTTCCAGATTTTAAGCTTGTATTTCCTTGGGCAGTTAAAAATCAAATTTATAGGACATTGGATGTAGTTTTTCTGAATTTGATTATGTTGAATTGGGGAGATTATAGGCCATCATAGTATAAGAATTTGAACTCTATTCTGATCGTTTGATTAGCCAAAACTATTCAGACTCTTGGCAGTGTTATTTCAACTCTTGTGCCTTAATTCCCTTACTTTGTGGAATAGTTAAACAATACCCCTTCCCTTTCTTCCTTGCGGCCAGAGTTTTAAAAGCACTTTGAAAATTAATTTAAAAAGTTCTGTGGAAGAATAAATAATGCCAATTGGTTGTTTTCTTTGTGTTAGTGAACCAAAATCAGATGTTTGGACCTCCAGCGGTTAGAGGTTTGGCCAGGAAAGTTGGAGACAATGAGACTGGCCAATGCAGCGTTCACTGTTGAGTGCAATTTCAAAGATATGCTAAAAGAAAGAAAGCTCAGCCAAGAATTTATGACTTGGTCTGAGACAAAGTTGAGAGCTATCACCTGCTTCAAGGAGGCCGCCTTGGATGAGTTCATATGTATGCATGGCACAGCGCTGCAGTCTAACTTCAGGACTTTTAATGACTTGGACCACCTAATCACTTGTGAAAGGATGTGCTGGAGTTTGCCTTCACTCAGCTTGACAAGGTGATGGGAGGCATATATCTTCCTTACATGAAAACACTTGTCAGCTGCATCATATTTGGTAAGACAAGCACCAATGTCACCTTGGGGGGAAGAAAAGTAACTCCGCTGACATCCAATGCATATGAGTCTCCAATATGCTGCAACATCACCTAATTTCAAGTGAAATATGCAAATCCACCCTAGTTTGTCTGTAGTTTTTATTTTCCTGATGCTTGCTCTAAGTGCCACATCTTCTGCTGATGGAAACACTGTGTAACTTTCTCTGAGCTGATGCGTGTTTAAATATGCATGGAGGAGAATCTCAGCCTTTGCGTGGGAGCAACATGGCACACCACATGCAAACCCCCAGTCACCTGCCTGCGTTTTGTTTGTTTTATTTTATTTTTGGACTTGGAATACACTTATATAACCCCTTCACTGTAGTTCAAACTCTGAGTTTCTGACTTTTTATGGCTAGTAGGTCAGTGGAATGAAGTCGGGACTTTTTACGTGTGCAGCTTAGGAGTGGAGGGCTTTGGAATAAGGAGAAATAAGGATCCGATGGTGGCGTCACGTGAAGTCTCTGGGTTTCACTAAACTCTGAAAAGCAGTGCTCAAGCAAGTATGGTTGGGAGTTCTGGTAGCTCGGTATGTTTGTTTGATTTTTATTTCTAAACTACGTTCCACAGTGTGCCTAATAATTCTAGGTATGAATGTATCTAACAGACAAATATTGATTCAGATGGATGATCCCAATGAGGCCAGGGAGGTGGACGATTTCAGCTTGGTGAAGCTCTTTCTTCTAGGACAAAGAGAAGTCAAGCTAGAGAGGGCATAAGCCTTGAGCACCAGAGAGGAAGCTGCTGAGGTGTGTATGCGACTGTGTGACCCATTGCTGGATGGTGGCACAGTAGCCCATGGGAAATGGAAAAGCTTTTCTGACCAGTTTACTTCATCTAGCCAGTCATCCATGTTGTATGTGGAGGAAATCCTATCTGCCTCATAGTTTGACTTAGCTGTCCAGCTTGCTGTGGGACTATAAGTTCTGTTCTCTAGAATGAGCTTATTGGTTTGTTTCTTTGTTTTGGCTAAATACACCTGGCTCACCCCTTCTGTTTCCTGACAATCAACTATGGCAAACGAAGTGGCCAAAGCCTCCATTTTATTTGATTCATCTTTGCCTTCACTGAAGCAAGCCATATACACCTGTCATTTCTACATGGCTAGCGTGGACTCCATTCCCAGATGAAGTGTGTGATAGCATTCTGCTCACTCTGGAAGCAAAGACTGGGGAAGGCTTCTGCTCCAGGTGGAGCAAAGGAAGGTTGTTTAGAATCTGATGTCACTTCATTTAGATTTCAATTGTTTTATTTCATGAGGAACGTTAATGTGCTGAGCAGACTGCTTCTATACAGTAATATAGTATTTCTATAATACTGCTGTACACTCTGAGCAAAGACTTCTCTTATTCCCAGAAAGGTCTAGAATCGGAAGACCCAATGTGAAAACACTGTCCTAGAAAGTAGCAGGTAAAATTATATGTTAAACTTCATTATAATTAAACTGGTGATGAAGTGGTATTGTGTTGATATATGTGACCATTCATAGAAAACCATTTTTTAACCAAAACTACTAATTAGAACCGATAAGGAAAAAAACCACAGAATTTACAATGTTAATAAAATCATTGCTCTTTGTGCCTGGGAGGCCATGTTGAAAATTTTCATTTAAATTTCAAGGCTTTTCCAAAGAAAAAAAGAAATTTGGTTTCTTTTCCAAATTCAAACTCACAGCTGTATAATATTAACATTATTATTAATATAATTTCCTTTTCAAAAGTTGGTTGGAGGTCAGAGTCTAGTGATTATTCACATAGCAGTCACTTGAGAATCGGGCATCACTATCAATCTGAAATGAATATACATTAAAAAAAAGGACCGTTCACTCATCATGTGTGTGTCTCAAAGATAGCTGGGAGAAGCGATCTACGTTTGCCTTCACAGTGTCACTCTGTCTCCGTTTGATCCATCCATTACTCCTCTGCAGTCCTTGCTATTGTCCTTGGTGGAGGAAGACAACAAAGAAGTGTCCGGATTGTCACATGACTGCTTGGGGTAGTCATGAGCATCGGCTTCTTCTTGTATGAAACAATAACATTTAAATTTTGTGTTATGCATCACGATTGTCTGACAGCGGAGTCCACCGTGATTGGCAGGCAGTAGATTAAATTTATGGGACTTGAGCTTTTTTTTTTCTTAATAAGGATACCTTGAGAAAGTCCAAGGGAAATGAAAGTCAGTTTTGTCATCTCACACAGATTTCAAAGGTGGGGGCTACACCACGGCTTGAAAGGTCTCTATCACGTCGCTGCTGCCTAGCCATACTTGACAATGAGACACACTGTATTTGCTCACGGTGCTGGAGTTTATCATGCAAGAAGAGTAATTATATTTGAATTGTGTCAGCCAGACACCCGAAAATGAAGGAACGTCAACGAATGTTGCTCCAAGGAGAAGGAGATGATTAGTTATAATTATCCTCAGTGTCCAAGAAAATGCTTCATTCCCTCATTCTGTTGCAAAGGGGGAAGGAAAAAAGCCAACGAAAAATTCTCAATACTTTCCAGTATTTTTGGAAACTTTTAAGGTCATTTGTTATAGGAATTTCAGATATGCTCATTGGTGTGACCACTTAACTCCCTGGTGATTTCATTGCTTTGTTCATAATTTTATAGTCTTTAAATTTGAAGATTGCAATACAACATCCAATCCGTGCCATTTGTAGAATCTTCACAGGGAAATATTAGACAATAGGACACAAATTTCTTAATTCGCCTAACCATGGTTTCATCTACATAGCACAAAGATGTAAGATATAGCTGTGGAGCTACTCATGAATATGGTGATTCGATTGCTAATTGCAGGTAAGCTGAGATGTTGAGATCATGTCTTCGAGGATTGCTGTCATGTGTGTGACCAGTGAGTGGTACCTACACTTGGCTTCCTTTACCTGAAAACAAGCACATTTTGCAGCTTGTGACTGCTGAGACTTCTTGGTTGGTGTGGTTGATTACTGTAGGTTTTTTTTCATGATTTTTTAAAAGTTTCCATAAATAGCTTAGAGGGAAAATAATTTGGAAGAATATTCACTAGTTGGCTAGTTCTCTGTCATAGTGACTGATATCTGTAATTTCTGTGTCTAAGTTTGGAGGTACATTGTTAATTCAGCAATGTTTTTGCCGCATGGACATGGTCATGGGACTGACAAACTGTTGTTATCCTCTTTTGTGATGAATCAGCTTCACTCATGTTAACATTTGCATGGTTTTGATAATTTCTCAACACAATTCCATCAATTCAGGTACTGGAAGCCACAGGAAGATGAGTACAAGGACTTTTTGAGGGGTGGATTTCAATACAGGATTTCTCTTTGTAGCCTTGGCTGTCATGGAACTTGTTATGCAGAGCAAGCTGGCCTTGAACTCACAGAGATCTGCCTGCCTCTGCCTCCCGAGTGCTGGAATTAAAGGTGTGCACCTCTACTGCCCAGTAACAATGGATTTTAAAGTGGACAATGTTGACACAGTTACCACAACAACAAATCAGCTCTTGACATGTTCATGGTTGTGCAAATCCCCCATGTGATGAAGATTCTACAGACAGGGTTTCTAAGAGCATTGAGATCCATACTTCTTTGTGCATTTGCAAGGGCTCACTTTGAGAAGGAGAATTTGTGGGCAGTGGACACAGGCTCATCTCCTTCTAATGCAGCCATTCCCTCTAAGTATTGGCTAATGAGTGAATGCATGTGGTTTATATCTTTGCTGTTACCTGGAACTTTGTCTTATATTTCATTTGGATTTCAAAATCAGACTAACAGATGTCTTAGGAAGGAAGTTCTTCCCTTATTTAATCTATAAGAAGCAGTATAAACATCTTTAAATATATCTCACTTTTTAAAAACTTTTAAAAGGGGTGCTGGGATATATTTCAGTGATAGAATAAGCACTTGGCTCTCTTATGGCAAGTCCTGGGTCCTACCTCCAGCACCATAAAAAGGCTGCAACAAAAGCAAATTTATGGTTAAAATTAAGGAGACTTTGCTTGAAATTGTGTTAATTATTTATCATAGTATTGTTACAAATAGGTTTACTTTTACAATAAGAGTGTTTGATTTGGGTGGTTTTATTTTGTGACTACTAAGGCAATTAATAAAATAATTTCAGTCATGTGGCTTAGCATGCATTTGTTTATGATATATACTCAGAGTGAATGGGTCATTGAGTCACTGTCACACAATGACACACTGTCATTGTGTGTCATTGAGTCACTGCTTGGACTCATTGCTTTCTTTTCAGTTGGCTTTTAAATTTCTTCACACATTATTTTCTATCTTCAAATATGATAAACAATATAAATGAATGCTTCAGAAAGGAAGTTTGTTGACTGGCTTCCATCATTGTCTACTTCTGTCAAGCCTAACTGCTTGACGAGTCTTCGTTCTAGTGAGTTCCGGGCTATGGTGCCTTCTGTTTACTAAATGCATACCCCGTGAGTATCCAGGTAGAGGGACAGTTGATGGGTGATCGTGGTGGGGTCTAAAGAAACGTTGACCACACAGACAGAGAATCTCTGATTGGGAGCCATGGATTTCTGGAATAATTATCATAAGTGCTGTTTTGTTCATATTTTATTCTTCTGTCTTTCCTACTATATTTTCAGTCTGAATATGTCAAAGAACCACAATAACAATAAATACAAAAGAAGACATGTCACTAAATTTTGTCTTAAGAAAACTGTCATAAGAATGTTTTAGGACACCCTCATGTTGAGGACCATTTATTTTTTAATTTAAGATATTTTTTATAATCTCATTTTGTATACTTTCATTCAGTTTTTTCTTTATGTAACAGAAAAAAACTCAATCATTCTTCTATGCCAGAGGTGTGTGGATAACTCACTGTCCTTTGTGAGATATGAACAATGATTTTTCTCTTTCCATTTTAAGTTTACTTAGAATAAATTTTTAAAAAATTAACCAGTATTAACCTTGATTTGTGTAACACTTATTAAGCCATCCCTTACATTTTAAATATTTCAACATATCTCATAGCAATAACAATAATAAAATTTCAATTCTTTAACTTTTAATGTCCAACTTATTAAGAATTCCTAATGTTCTCTTTGGGATTGAAAAGTCCTTCCGGCATGTATTGGGGCTGGGCATGGTTATTAATTCATTGGGGACTGGTGGATCCAGTCTTAGACTCTTCTGCCTCTCTTTGGTTCTGGGAGCCACGGTGAGGAAGGGGGGAGGGCTGGGGGAAAGACAGTGAGGGAAAGAAAGAGACAGGGAGACAAAGCTTGAGAGGGAGAAGATGACATTAGAGATGACATGTAGCTATCAGGAGCATCCTCATTCTGAGAGGAAGAATAATGAAGGGTTTCCCCTGCCTTCTACAGCCTGAGGACAGCCTTTGGCCACGTCACCCTTTCTAACCCCATTTTCTGTGCGCTACATGTCATAATCTGTAAGGCACCGGTCCCACGAGCAGACACTGAATCCAAACAGTGCCTCCTCTTGTACTTATTTGCACTTTAAAACTGCATTGTGTGGGAAAACTTATTCGCAAAGAAAGAGCAAGCGGGACTGCAAGAGAACAGGACCACGGGCATCGTGACATCCAAGCCGAGTCTTTGGACTCAGAGAACTTTAACTTTTAGTTTTCTGTTTATCGTGAGGTTTGCTAGCTAGAGAAAAAGTGTGTGATCTCTTTAAAAGTTTTTACGAGAATCCCCCCACATTTGGAATGTCTTTGACTCGTGCATTTAGGCCCCTATAAATGTTTGTGCTAGAGTTCGAGCTGACCCTAAGTACCCCAAATCTTCAGGACCTCCTGGGCTGCCCCAAAGTGGTGGCATGAGAAGGGAACACACTGTTTTCCTAGAGGCAGAGATCTGGAGACAGCATGTGAAAAGCTGCAAGGTTGTTTAAGTTTGAGTCGGTTGCTGCATGAAGAGAAAAAGTAGAAGGCAGGACGAGGCTTCTCTGCACGTGGAGCGTCTGAAGAAGCCACGGAGCACCTGGTGAGTACCATCTGCTCACCTTAATCAATGGAAAAAACATCTTGCAAGAGGTAGCTGATGGATTAAAAGTGTGGCAAATCTGGGCGTGTATGTCAAAGGTACGATGGTATTTGGAAACTTCTGGGAGTTGCAGGTGAAGAAAACCAGGTATGGCGGCAAGTGTGTGACCGTAATGCGGGAGAGGGCTGAGTAGGGATGGGAAAACGAGGGATTCTGGGAATGGTACAGGCATTGTCTGTCCAAAGAGAAACTGTTAGAAGGAGCTTAATCGATCCTTTTTTTATAAGTGTTGCTCAATCAGCAGTTACTAATTTAATAATCTACTGATACAGAAAATTTGGGTGAAATGTTTTGGGTAAAAATTAAAACTCTATGAGAACTTTGTTCTCACACAAATATTGATAGATTTATTCTTATTTCTGCAACTATAAAACAAAATGATTTGCTTCGAGCTAGGTTTCCTAAGTAGGAATAGATTATAAAAAAGTAGGTCAATAATATTAGCTAATCTTAACAAACAGTTTAAAACAGTTTGAAAGCAACAAATCACAGAATGAGGGGTTTTTAAGTGAATATTTAATATTTAGTTTTTAAAATTCTGTTTGTTTCATCAAACTTTTCATCACTTGAGGCCATGGCGAGTGGACCCAGTTTCTTGGGTGGTCACTGTCTAGGCTGTGAATTTATTTTCTGCCACTATGCAAAAGTTTCAAAAGAAAATATCTGATTTCTTTGGTTTCATAGGATTTCTTGGCTGAAGATTGGAGAGTCCGTTAAAAGTCCACAAATGCAGAAAGCATTTACAGTAATTATGGCTATTGAAGCAGAAATATGAGTTCCACACTTAAAAAAAGAAAGCTGCAGTGGAAATACAGAGAAAACATCTGCTGATACAAAAGTAAACTCAGGGAGTTGAATGAACAGCGGGGTTGACGGTTGAACCAAGGACACCGCCGTCTAGTTTCTGGATTGAGTTGTTGATACATCCAGCCCATCTACTGGGAGAAAAAACAATGCACAAGTCTTACTCCAGAGGAAGATTATAATTTACCTTTATATTTAGTGAAATTCACTAGTTTTCATTGCATATAATGATCTTTACCTTTTTAAAATCTGGAAATGATTTACAAAGAAAGTAAGAACCTTCCAGAGAGACTTTTTCAGGTGATTATCTGTTCCCCCTGTCTGTTTAATGATATTTAATTCATTTAACACATCTTCCTTTCAGAAGAATTAATGGACACCTTAAGGGCCAAGGGGAAGGATCGCCTGTATACATTGCTAAGCAATTTCCTACTTAAATGGTATTTTTTTAAAAGGAAAGTCACAAGTTGCTTCATTTCAAAATAATGTGAGAAATGCAGTAAGCCAAATTTTTAATTTCTGGTAAATTTTGGGTTTTGGTACAGGGTTCACTTTAATGCCATTGATAGCTATTGATAGCGCCACGGCCCGATCGTTCTACTAATAGCGCCACAGCCTGATCTTTCTAATGATTCCATTATCACCTCCAGACTTCGGGTTACTTATTTCCAAAATGAGGATGGGGAAGGGCACCACAAGGTCGTTGAAATTTGTAAATTACATTAGTGTGTGTGAGTGTGCACACGTGTGTGTAACCATGCCATGGTGTGAGTGTGGAGGACAGACGCTCTCTCTGCCATGGGAATCCTGGGATGGAACTTGGGTCATCACTCCAGGAGTAAGTGCTGTACCCACTGAGGTGTCTCAGTGACCTCCAAGGACATTTTAAATTGTAAGATTTCATGACATGGGAAGGTTTTCATGCCCTTAGTGTTTATGTGGAACTGAAATGTCTACGTAGAAAACTATGGAATTGGACCTCGATTTACACTTTAGTCTGCCAATGCTGTGCTTGGGGTTGACTGCCTTGCCCAGTCTTGCTCCTTCGTCCCACAGTTACCTTAGAGCAAGAGAGCATGGCAGCTTGAAGTGATCAAGGAGATAGCACCAATTTTCGTCTGGTGGCTACAATCGCCCAAACCTCAGCTCAAATTATTTAATGCAAAATATGGAGACTTTTCACTACAAAGTTATTCACCCAAGGTTTGGTTTACTCCAGGCAGATGCAAAATCATGACTTTATTTCTCTTCATCTCAGCCCATTTTCATATTGATTTAGTTTTTAGTCAGGTTGATTTTCAATATGGTAAGAAGCGAGCACCCAAGAACACAGCCTTTTGATTTCAATCCAAAAGAAAAATCCTTTAACAGCATGCTTATATCAATTTGGATCAAATATTTTAGTTTTTTGGTGATAATGAACTCTCAAAATTATGACAGTTGAAAGGGAAGGGAACTTTCTGACTGGCCACCTCCTAAGTGATGTAACTGGTGCGCTGTCACAGGCTGTGTGCTGTCATCATCTAACTCAGTTCTCCAAAGAGAAGGAGGGCTCTGTGAGGGCTCTGTGAGGGCTAGCTGTGAGGGCTCTATGATGTCTCTGTGAGGGCTAGCTGTGAGGGCTAGCTGTGAGGGCTCTATGATGTCTCTGTGAGGGCTAGCTGTGAGGGCTCTGTGAGGGCTAGCTGTGAGGGCTAGCTGTGAGGGCTCTGTGAGGGCTAGCTGTGAGGGCTAGCTGGAACTGTCAGCCTGATGCACTTTAGCATCACCTGGGAAGAGCGTCTCAGTGAAGTGTTGTCTACATTGGGTTGGGCTTAGGCATTCCCATGGGGGATTATCTCTACTCATTGGGAAGGGAAGCACTTCTTAGGTCGGGGTCCTGAAGTATGTAAGAATGGGGAAATTGAGCAAGCAATCAAGTGAGCAAGTACACGCCAGTTTCTCTCTCCTCTTGACTGGGCCGACGTGACTAGGTTTGAAGTTCTTGCCTTCCCCACTTCAGTGGGTGACACCTGCAATTGTGACTGGAAATAAACCTTTTCTTCCCTGTGCTTGCTTTTGTCAGGCAAGGCAGGGTGAAGGGCTCAAAAGGAGGAATCGAACACAAAGCTTTGAAAAGTGCCAGCCAGGTCTGGGTCCATAGTCCCTTTGCAGCTGGGGTCTGTGTTGATGTTCATGGCTTGTGTTACCACAGGCGGCTGCAGGAACCTTTCGTGTCAAAATCTGAGGTCTTTGCTGAGCCGGCCCCACCCTTCAGTGGCCCTGGAATAGCTGGCCTTGTCCCTCCCTGGACACTGCAGCAGGAGATCTGGCCCTGCCCCTCATGGGAGAGCTACCTACCCCATTAGGGAGAGATGGACCCACCCCTCGCCACAGATATGGGACAGCTGGACTTGCTGGCATGGGCCTAGGAGAGTTGCCTCCACCTCCTGCCTGAAGGGGGCAGTCCCAGTGGCCTGAACAGAGCAGCTCAGCTACCACCCAGACACACATCCTGACCCTCAGTTGTCCCATCCTAACATCTACTGAAGTGGGGGAAAAATTGGTCCAGCACAATGATAACTGCGGGATCCTCATGACTCAGGGCAACAGCAGGATATCTGAGGAGTTTCAGTGAGGGGCTAGTGTTGATGGTGGGCCAGACCAATGCCTCACTGCAGATGGAGCATGACACACTGCTGCTCCCAGTGCCTCTAGGACAAGTGAAATGGTGTTGGAGAGACAGGAAAGACAGAAGAGCAAAGTGGGTTTTCTTTTTGTTTTAAATTAATTTTGGGGAAATGCTGCAGGGATGAGGGGCAGATACAGAGAGACTGGTCGGTAAGTGGGATTGGGATGCATGATATGAAATTACCAAAGAATCAATAAAAATTATGTTTTGTGTATATATACATATGTATATGTGTGTGCATATATACATTTCATTTATCACTACAAAAGGAGGGGGAATATTTTTCTTTTGATTATTGAAGTAAATGATAGGAGCCTTCAGAACTAATTTAAAGTTGACCTACCTAAAGATTTGGAAACTTTTCCTAATTTGTGCATTCATTCATTTTTGAAATAATTTATAGTGCTAAAACTCCATTTACCCACTCTTAAGTATTTTTTCCTATTTGTCTTGAAAAACAAAATCTAATAAAATTGTTTTATTGTTAAACATTTATAAACACAGGTTCACTGTATGTTCACGTGCTAATAAAGCTTTAAGGGTAAAAGTAATCTAGCCCCAAAAGCAAAAAACCCATCATTTTGCTTCTTTGGATTCTCTATGCAGTTCGTGGTGAGAGGACAGTGCAGGTTGCCTCTGGTAGTGGAAATCACGCTCACACAGTGGGGCTGGGAGTTCATTCTGGCATACAGCAGTGCCAGGAGTGTGTGCCATCAGTGTGCGCCAACAGTGTGTGCCAGGAGTGTGTGCCAACAGTGTGTTCCATCAGTATGCACCATCAGTATGTGCCAGGAGTGTGCAATAGGAGTGTGTGCCATCAGTGGTGTGTGTCAGGAGTGTTCTATCAGTGTGCGCCAGGAGTGTGTGCTATCAGTGTGTGCCATCAGTGTGTGCCAGGAGTGTGTGCTATCAGTGTGTGCCATCAGTGTGTGCCAGGAGTGTGTGCTANATCAGTGTGTGCCATCAGTGTGTGCCAGGAGTGTGTGCTATCAGTGTGTTTCATCAGTGTGTGCCATCAGTGTGTGCCAGGAGAGTGCAATAGGAGTGTGTGCCATCAGTGGTGTGTGCCAGGAGTGTGTTCTATCAGTGTGCGCCATCAATGTGTGTGCCAGGAGTGTGTGCTATCAGTGTGTGCCATCAGTGTGTGCCAGGAGTGTGTTCTATCAGTGTGCGCCATCAATGTGTGTGCCAGGAGTGTGTGCTATCAGTGTGTGCCAGGAGTGTGTGCTATCAGTGTGTGCCATCAGTGTGTGCCAGGAGTGTGTGCGAGGAGTGTGCAATAGGAGTGTGTGCCATCAGTGGTGTGTGCCAGGAGTGTGTACCATCAGAGTGTGCCAGGAATGTGTGCCATCAGTGCTTCACAGGTTTGAAATAAAAAAAAAACCCTTTGTTAATTTAATTTTTAAATCACAGAATTATTTAATTATTAATTATTTAATCATAGAATTTGGGCTAGAGCTTTTTGATATGAGAAAAAGCAAAATCAATAGTTTTTTTCCCTGAAAAAAACAGGTTAGGTAGTGGTCTATCAAATGATGCTGCTAAAATATCTTTAGATTATAGGTGATTGTGAACCTTAATTATACAAGACAACAGAAAAGACAAGAGGTTGTCTCTGCAGAGTGATAGCCACAGTTTTGTGGGCAGTGCTCTCAAAAGCAGCCTCCCTCTCAGGCTGTGGAAGCCCTGTGGTTCCATGGCATGCTGTAGGAACCAGACGGTGGGTTTTGGTTGCTGCTTCCCCCATGTCGTGCTTGCTGCTCCAGTAGAGCCCAGTCCAACATTGGGGGAAATTTAATCTGTCTTTATTTTTGCCATATCAGTAATGTAGCTTTCCAGCGCACATGGCTGTGGAGATCAGCTCCAGGACAGATGGAGTTTGGCCAGAAGAGACATGTATACCATTGTGCAAACTCACTAAAACTAATACATCGACACACTTGGGAGATTCAGAGAAGGCAGAGGCAATTTCTGTTGGAAGATGGAACTGAAGATGATCAAAGATGGAAATGTAAAAACCTAACACCGTCAATAAATTGGTAACTTTGTAGCAAACCTGAACAGGAAACAAGACCCAGTGAAAACTGTTAACTATGTAGCCCATGGAATACATCACCTGAAGGAAAGAAAATAGCATTCTGTGTTTCTTAACTTTCTTGTGGTTAAAGTCAATTTAAGTTTCCATGCGTTTTTAAGGAGGCTGAACGTGATTATTTTTTTTCCTGAGCAAAGCTAAAACTTTCTCTCTGTGTGTGTGTAGATAGCAGGTTAAGGAGACTATGTTCTGATCTGATGGTGTCTATTTCAGTTTGTAGTTTTGTGTTTTTCTGACTTTTCGAAGACTTGCCTGTTTCAACCTTTTGCTAATTAACTCTATGGTGGGCAGTCACAATATTTGTCTTTGAAGTGAGTAGGCCGATGTTAGCAGAAGTCAGTGTGTTCGGGCAACGGCCACATAGAGCAGCTGTCGCCTTGCAGTTCATGAGCAGCTGAATTATTTCCCTGCTGTTGTTGAACTGATGCTTTGCAAGCCATTTGTTGAAGCCTGCAATCACGCCGAGTGCTGCTCTTCTCCCATCATGCTGATCTCCCCCAAAGTCAGTTTGTATGAATCAGACTGTGAGCCCTAAGCAACTGGAGTTCAAGTTAAAACTTTTATGTTATGGATTTTCTACAAATGCCAAATGAGCTGAAAAGACGTCTTATTCATTTTAGTTACTAGATAAATAAAGGATGCATCCTAAACCTGCCCTGGTGGCCAGGGACTGATTGGCTGGCTTCTTTTGAAAGAACTAAGTAAGTTTCCAATTTGTAGTTTGGAGTAAAAGGCTACAGTTGAGTCTAATTAATTAGGTATTAGTTCATTTTTTGCAATGTTAAAATTTGATTCAAACCATGTGATAGTGGGCAGGCAGTGGCAGCTGTGGCCAGGATGGTGACATGGGATGGTGAGTGGATTAGACTGGGTAAGAGCCTTGTAACTGTGAGCTACTTTGACAAGGATCGCCTCAAAGTGTTGAAGTTCAGAAATGTCCTGGAATCAGGCCTCTAGTCTTCGCAAAGTCTGCAAATCTGGGTAAGTCACGTTTTTGCATTCTCAATTTCATTTTTAAAAATTACTTTCCCTTACTGAAATTGTGTGTGTGCACTAGACAAGCACATATGCACACACAACAATACATGTGTAGAGGTCAGAGGACACTTTGAGAGACTCTGTTTTGTCGCCTTCTATTATATGGGTCCCAATGATTGAGTTCAGATCATCAGTCTTTGTGGCAAGTTCCTTTACCTGCTGAGTCTAAGTTCATGAGGGGCATAGTCCCTATTATTTGGAATTGTTGAGGCTAAATGAAGGCATGCACATAGGAGGTCAGCCACTTAGTGGACATGTTAGTACCACTGTGTATTGCTCTCAGAAATAACTGTAAGGCTGCACTGGATCTTATTTGTTGATTCTAAACTAAAATAAAGAAAAAGTCATAAACATCAGTATCTTGGGTTCAGATGAAACAGTTGTCCTTATTTCTGGTGTCTGTGCAAACTGGGAGATAGACTTTCATTATTTCATCATTTGGTATCTACACTAGTCTGGTACAAGAACACACTACTTAGGATGTGTGAGTCCAAGTTATCTGAGTGAGCAGAAAAAACAAGTCCATGCAAAGAGGGAGGCCTGTGGGGCTGGGAACTGTGCCTGTCTCTCTAGTAAATACTATGAAATGCTGGGGGAAAGAAAGCCAGTTTCCGTTGACTCCCAAGCCTTGCTCCCCACTTTTAAAGAGTGATGACAGTGTGACCGAACTATTCACAAAAAGCAGCAACCTTGGCAGATGGTGGAGGGTGGTGCAGGCACCTGGTGTTGGCAGTGGAGACCGGCAGCAGGAAGGAATTCTGGGGTGAGAAGTTTTCACTCACTTATGGGATTCAGTGTCCAGTGTGCCAAGAGGATGGAAAACACACCCCAATGAATTTGTCTAGACTGTGCATTCAGGGAGTTCCACAGTGAGGCTGAGACCCACAAACATCCCTGAACTTAGGACACAGGAAGGAGTGTCACTGTGTCTCCTGGATGTGCCAGCACAGCTTCTCCTGGCCGGGGCATAATTCACAGGCTGGTATAGCTCTTGCCCTTTCAGCCTTCTCTGTTATGCTTCTCTTCTGTACTCCTTGTTTGGATGGCCTGTCATTTTTTGCAGTAATTCCCAAAATACTGGGGAAAGCTGGTCAGGGTAATAGCATCTTGGAACTTCCCATGAAGTTAATTACATGGGAGAATGCAACTAAGTCTATGTTGTTGTTTTAATTAATAATAGGGGTCCCCGCAGCTGCTATGGGTCCCTGTGGGTGGCATGCAACCACACGCACAGGTCCCCGGCAGGTTACACGGGAGACCGCATGGTGGCAAAATGGCAGCAAATGGTGGCAGCGGCTGCAGCGGCAGGGAGGCAGGAACATGAAACCAGACGGATATTAAAGTTAAGTATTAAAGTTAACTCCAGGTTTCCACGCAGAGGAGGAGTGGGCGTGGCTTTCTCTTACAGTGACAGGGAATCATTACATTTCCCACCTCTTGTTTATAATAAAAATCAGGCAGTTAGACACCACAGGTCAAAGGAATTGGGGCGGCAGATTCTCAAGACTGCTTCCGGCTTATTAGTGGGCGTTGTCTTTGGGGGGACCTGAGAAGGCTGGGTGCAGGTGTCCTGGCATAGCTGGTCTCTGCTCCTGTCCTGTGTTTGTGCGTGGAAATGCCTGGTGTCTCTTATACCTGTTTATGGTGTTGGCAGAACAAAGAACAGAGTTAACTTAAGGGAAAAAATTTTTTTAGGACCAGGGGATTGAGGGGGTGTGTTTCTGACCTGCGCAAGGTGGATCCTTTAATTCGGCTCTCTGGAACTCACAAGAATTCTTTGGGTTTGTGAAAACAGAAGTTTTAGACACATACATTGTATAAACAGTAGAATATTTATGTTAGAATGACTGTGACAGATATTTTTGCACAATGAAAAGTATTTTTAAGACTATGGAAGACATCATGAGAGAGATTTGATCTGAAACTTGTTTAGTGAGGTTGTCTTTTTTTGTTTTGTTCTTTTTTAA
>JAQHUG010000243.1:350319-362279 GCA_028555095.1 Dicrostonyx torquatus
GGGTGGGAGTTGGGATGTGGGGAGGGGGTAGGTGAAAGAGAGGGGGTAGAGGGGAGAAAGGAAGAACCGCAGAGAGCCTGGGTTGGGGGAGGGTGGAGATGGAGGAAGGATGGTTATTGGGGGAGGGAATAAGACATCTACATTAACGGGAGTCTTTTTAAGATTTGCAAGGGACTTGTCTCTTGAAGGGATCCCAGGCATTCATAGGGAGGTCCCAGCTAGGTACTTGGGCAACAGAGGAGTGAGTGCCTGAAGTGAACTTGTGAGGTTGTCTTTTAAACTGACAACGCCTCAGCTATCAGACTGCATCAGAGATCCTTGGGAAGGATAAAATTTTACTTGGTTACTGATTTAAAAATGATAGAGAACGTACTTGGTTGGCACCCAGAGCTGCTTTTCTTTTGGGTCCTCCATGATCGCTGAAGGTTGCATTTGCCTCTTTGCTGTTTAGCACCGGGCCTGCCAGATTCCAGAAGATCCTGTGGGCTAAGAAATCTGTAGAAAGACAGGCCTACCTTGTTAGGAGTAGGCTGTCAATTCCAGCGATTCTGTCCACATCAGGGGATCTTCAGCTTAGGTGAAGGGCAGCTTTGCCCTGACCCAGTGGTGAAGCGAATGTGGATGGACGTTGTTGTGCCATTCGGTCTTCTGTCTTCTTTGGAGGAAGCAGAGTGCTGTTGGGAGTCAACCTGTCTCTTTTTGTTATGAAAAGCTTTTGTTAATAAATGCCATATTCCCCAGATCTCTGAGCAGTTGAGGGCTGTTCATTAGGTATAACTACAGTTTAGAATCTGCCTGGAGAGCTGGGGCTGAGCTTGACCACATTGGCTCTCAACTTAACAGGTAAGATTTACACTCGTAAAATGACAGAAAGAAGAAAAACTGTAATGGCAGAACTGACAATATTAGAGAACAGCTTAATATTTTCTAAGAATCTTAAGTACATACCAGTTTAAAACCTGAGGCTTACTGTTTTTGTAGTCTGAAATGAGATACAATGAATTATTATAACATTAAGCATAGGTGCATTTAAGTTACATGTATGATCTTACACAGAGAGAGAGAGAGCAGGGATTGTATGAAGTGGATGCTTTGGTGGGCCCTACCAAAGGCATGCCACTGTATAGGACACATATGTAACAGTCAGCAAGAGAAATTTAGAGACAAAAACATAAGTAAATCCGAGGACAAGACAGGGAATGCTTCTGTAGAGATGGGAGAATCTGGTCACCTGATCAGACTCTCAGCCAAGATGGCAGCAGCCACATGTTGTATGAAAAAGCCATAATTTTTGAGCTACAGGTATTTTAAGCTTAATAATAAGAGAAACCTAGAGGCATGATCCGCCCTGTTGCTGAGTACAAGCCGCAGAGAGAAAAAAGGCTGGAACTGAAAAAAAGCTGCAACATGTGCCATAAGGCAAGGCTGGAACTGGAAAAGGAAATTCGCTACCCAATAGCTAAAATCGTGTAAACCCGTGAAAACGACCTTCCAAGACCCATAGGGGAGCGTCCTCCAGGTAGACCTATGGGTGGGAAGATGAACCTCACTGGGTCCAGTCCCGGACTGGCCAGAGAGGTCAGAAGCTGCTCATGGCGAGAGGGAAAAAAAGGAAAAGAAATGGAAAAAACAGAAAGTAGAATCTAAGGGAACCCGGTTCCCAGTCGAATGCACCCCACGTGTGTGCAGTGCTAACATGCGGGTGGAGTGACCCCAGGTCAGTCTGAACCCCAATCTTAGCTAAGGGAAGCGATATGGCAGACTCACCAATAAAAAACCTGGTTCAGGATCCTGGTTCCTGGAAGATGATTGGAACAGCCAGGAGAGCCTATCCGAGTCATGGCACCAAATGTTATAATTAATGTTTGGGGTCCCTGCAGCTGCTATGGGTCCCTGTGGGTGGCACGCGAACATGCGCGCAGGTCCCCGGCAGCTTGCGCTGGAAACCGCATGGCGGCAAATGGCGGTGAATGCTGGCAGCTGCTGCAGTGGCAGGGAGGCAGGAACATGAAACCAGACAGATATTGAAGTTAAGCATTTATTTTTTTTTAATTTATTTATTTATTTTTGTTAAAAGCAAAATTTACATTTACTCCCCTTGTTCCCAGCCCTCCCGCTCCCCCACTACCCCACCGCCCTCCCCCTGCTTCCTTAAGATGGTGCAGGTTACCCTGTCCTATGGGAAGCCCAAGGCCCTCCCCCCCTCCATCTCAGTCTAAGAAGATGTGCATTCATATAGAATAGGTTCCCAAATAGCCAATAGATGCAGAAGAGATAGGTCCCAGTGCCATCATCGTTGGTCTCTCAGTCCGTCCCCTCTGGCAGTCACATTCATAGAGTCCAGTTAGGACATTTGCTCATTCAGTCTCGGTCCAGTTGAATTTGATGAGCTCCCAATAGATCGAGCGCACTGTCTCTGTTGGTGGGCCAGTTAAGCATTTATTATGGAGGGAAAGAAGCAGAAGGAGAGAGAGAGAGGGAAAGAGAGAGAGAGAGAGAGAGAGAGAGACAGAGAGACAGAGAGAGAGAAGGAGGAACCGGGAGAAGGCCATCTGCCTCCTCCGAGAGCAGGGGACAGAGAGTGGAATGGAACCGGGAACTCCAGGTTTCCACGCAGAGGAGGAGTGGGCGTGGCTTGCTCTTAAAGTGACCGAGAATCATTACAGTCTACATAGTTGGAAGTGATCGAGCAGTACAAGTTGGCTCTCTTGAACATTAATCTCAGGTCTCACTACTGGATCCAGAAAGTGTCAGAAAATACATAAAGATCAACATTATATGATAGCATATAGCTCCAAACTAGAAAACTCACAAGGAGTAGAATATAATTTTAATAAAAATTATGACTATAAATGTAACAGTATATTGAAGATATGTGAGACATTACAATATTGTATGTATGCAATTATAATATGGGAAAGGACATACTTAGAAAAAAAGAGAACATAAGAATGACAAACACTGTGTTTCTGGGACATTATTTTTTAATGTTAATTTAAAAATAAAACTAGAGGGGCAGGAGGGATAGCTTAGTGATCAAAGGTGCTTGTTCTCAGGGGCCTGGGTTCAGTTCCCAGCGCCCACATGGCAGTTCATCTTTGCCTGTCACTCCAGTTCTACAGGATCCAACATCTTCTGGTTTCCATGTGTACCTGAATACAACAATACATTACATTTTACATCCCAAGAGATTAGAACTTCTGCTGGACCTCACAACCAGAGTTATTAACAAACTTTGAAGTCACTTAATACTTAAGACAGTTGTCCTACTGTGTACTTAGCCTGTCTAAAGTGCAGTTAAGAGAACCATGGACCATCCAACCTCACTGCCTTGGATTTCTCAAGTTCTCGGCTTTTACAACCTAATGCATGGCTGTAATCTTAAGTTATGTACTCTTCCATGCCCCCTACCCTGGGTAATGCATATGTGTATGTATGTTGTAATAATAAATGCTGGAAACAGCAAATACAGAAAGAAAACTATCTTATAAAATGAGTGTCTGACATAAATATTGAAACCACACAGAGAAATTGGCTGATACCATTTGTTTGTTTTCTGCGTCAGTTAGGGTAGGACCAAATCACTTGTAAGACTCTGGTAAGATTCCTGCAAAGTGTTCTTCATCCCTTTCCCAGGTGACACTTTCTGCTCTGTTCAATAAAAGAGCGAGCACAGCCCTTCGTTAGGTATCCACAAACACGCACACTCACGCACACACACACACACACTCATGCACACACACACTCATGCACACACACATAGGTAACTCTGAGCTTCTCAATATCGTGTTTACCGATGCTCCTGTGCACACCTGGTACAACACAGGTTGTACACAGGAAACAGCTAGAATTTATAGCTTGTTTTCTTTAAAGAGACACTCTCTTAGAAACAGCAACGATGATTATGTATTTCTAAAATCTAGAAGAAAAGATTTTTAATATCTTTTATCACAAAGAAATGCTAAACATTAGAGGAGAGATATACTTTTAATCTGATTTTAAATATTCTGCAATATTAAGTACATGCTCAAACATCATGTGGCAGATACATAGTATGTTTATGTTTTGTCTGTCTATAAGTTAAAAGTCAATTTGATTTAAAAATTCAAAAGTAGAAAATCCTGAGGCTGTCTGTGCCTTTTCAACATATGAATGAGTAAAAGAACATTTCAAAATTTTATTATGAATAGGATCAACTTTCCAGCTCAAGTCTTTAGCAGTGGGAATCACTTGAAAGTGAGCTGTAATTACACAAGAAATTAGATATTCCCATGACTCTTGGATTAAAAGCAGAAAAAAGTAACATGTGAAAGCTAGCACTCTTACCAACTGGAGTTTTAAATTATGCAACAATGTAACAGAAATCACACTGGAAACATCTACTCTGCCTCATCTACCCTTTCTTTGGGAATTGTTCATATTTTGCTGTCTTCTGCATTTCCAAGAATATAAAGTCGGCTTTAGTTTGTTCATTTGTTTTACTGTGTTGATGCCCACGCCCCTTTATTAAGGTAGAAAATTGCAAGAAAATGTTAGAAGATCATATTCCTTAAGGAATATCTACCAGCTCTTAAGGGGAATTTATTTTCAGTCCATGGGTTATAGATAAACAGGAAATCCAGAGGCCAGTACCTATGTCTGGCAGCTGTGGCCGTAGAAGGAGCAATGAACCCTTCGGGCAGATGAACGCTCATCACTTCCCCATAAGAATGCATAAGCTCGAGAGATCCACCTTCTCCTCGGGAGGTCCACCTTCTTCTCCTCAGGAGGTCCACCTTCTTCTCCTCGGGAGGTCCACCTTCTTCTCCTCGGGAGATCCACCTTCTTCTCCTCGGGAGGTCCACCTTCTTCTCCTCGGGAGATCCACCTTCTTCTCCTCAGGAGATCCACCTTCTTCTCCTCAGGAGGTCCACCTTCTTCTCCTCAGGAGGTCCACCTTCTTCTCCTAGGGAGGTCCACCTTCTTCTCCTCGGGAGGTCCACCTTCTTCTCCTTGGGAGCTCCATCTTCTCCTTGGAAGGTCCATCTTCTCCTTGGGAGGTCTATCTTCTCCTTTCCAACCATTCTTTCCTAATACCTTACCAAACACATGGCCATGAAAGCAGCTTTCCTCTTCGAGGGTAGACTGCAGAAAGAGCTTTCTGAGAATTTCCTCTCTGACCCAGATGCTCAAGAATCCTAAGACCCCTGTCCTTTGTGCCATCTACCCACCTCTGTGGACTGGCCTGTTTCCTAAGAGCCATTAGTATGACTCAGTAGGTTAATGATGGAAAGGTTTCTTAATTGGAAATGCTGGCCTGAAACCAACAGACCTTTGAACTACAGTTAGCAATTAGGATATTGGGAGTCTTCTACTCCCATTTGAAAGCATTCTCAGTATTTAGAGTGTTTTTCAAGGGTCTTCCATTCCTATCTCCTTGCTTAATGGTGAAGTACACTCATAAATATTTAGAGATAGATGCATTTCATGCACACACTAACTTTTAAAATGCTAACTTATAAATAAATGTATTAAACTTGCAAAAGCATGCATACTTCACGAAAGACTGTGCTAAGGCTATTTTAAATAATTCAGCTACTTCAAGGCAGTCATCTAACGATACTCAGGGCAGAATTTCTTATTTTACTGAAAATATTTTGGTAGATTTCAGTGTTATTTTCAATTGTGGAATTAAACACTATTCAAAAACAAGCCATACAGTAGGTCTTATGAAAAAGGGAGCTCTTCATTATATCTTAGTATATTTATTTTATTTTTGAGAAATCTGTATTCCAGGAGAGATAACTTAGGCTAACTTTGCTGTTAGCCAGCTCTTGAATTTTTTGGTCTGTGCTCCTCTGTGGAGAGAATGGCAATGGTGAAGTAAAGGAAGTTACTCTTAACTTATTTACCCATCAGGTTAACAAAATTTATGTAGGTTTAGCACTGTCTGGAAACTACTCATATGCTACTAAATATGAAGGAATGAATAGGTTTGGGATGTGGTGAACTGACCCATGCTACATCTATCCAAGGATCATTCCCGGGATGAAGGCACGGAAGTTGGATTGAAATGAGGAGGAACCAAGTACTTGGCTTTGGACTGAAACTTGAGTGAGGTTGAGGAAGTGGACTGGGTACTTCTGGGAGTGCTATCAGTGGGCTGGTGACTGTCAGGAAACTCAGCACAGGGCTGCAGATGCCAGAGGCTCTCCTTTGCTGCATGTGTTATGCCCCTCTGTCCAGACTCCTTTGCTGTGAGAACACAAGAACTTTGTACTCAGGAGGATTTAGGATGAAGATGTCCATGTTAGTTTCTATTGACTACAGATAATAAGAGGATTTAGGATGAAGATGTCCATGTTAGTTTCTATTGACTACAGATAATAAGAGTTCTTTGCTTCAGAAAAACATTGTCTTGGAGATGAAATAATAAACAAATAGCAAGATTTTAAAATTCATTTTAAAGTTTTTTTTAAAAGTTCATTTAAAAATTATTATCTTATACCCAGTGTTTAAAGCTCAGAGACTAGAGGCTAAGGAGGGTTCATTAGGTGAAATTCCTGTTTTTCAGTGTTTGGACCTGGATTTGGGCCCCTAGCACAAAGGTAAATGCTGACTGGGGTGGCAGCCCTCTACAGGAGTGGCTCGGTGGTGGGAAGCCAGAGAAAGGGGATCCCCTGGTCCCAACTGCTAGACTAGTTGAATTGATGATCTCCAGGTTCAAGACAGAGATCCTGCCTCCACATTTAGGGGGTAAAGAGATGGAGGAAGACACCTAGTATCAACCTCTGGTCTACACACACACACACATCCACCCATACATGCAAACATACATACATTCATGCACAGACACTACATAGCCACACCCAGGAAAACAAATAGCAAAACAAAATCCCCTTAGAATTAAGATGCTGGAGGACTGAACACATTTACAATCTACTCCAAAGAAAAATGAGAGTTTTAATCTTCCTATTTAGGACAAAGGAAGAGAAATTAAAAGTAAAGTTGGATTTATTTTAAGGTTCATGTAGTCCATGATTTCTTGCAAGAAGCAACTTGCTGGCTATTGGGAGGGCACTGATTAGATGCGTTCAGCTGGCGTGAAACCTTCAAACTGAGAGAGTTTAGACAATGTGTCCCATGGTCAATAGTTATCAGACTTTGAAAGCCAGAAGACGGGACATAGACCACAAAGCCGAAGAAGACAGCATTGTGCTCCACAATGCCAGTACTGACATGGAGACCGGAGCAAAGAAGAAACAGGCAAGAGGTGCATTGAGTCCAGTAGGAATCACAGTACACATCTTCCTCAGAATAGAATCCATGAACATGCATAATATCATGCTAGGAGAAAAAGGAGGTGAGGCAAAGATAAATAAATATGATTTTTAACTCAGGATAAGTGAAGGAATGCTGGGGAAGTAATTTAAACATCTGGAGTGTGTCAGATTTGTGGCTAGCGTAAATTAGTTACAGTAGTGATGTCCAAGAGGTTGTTGGGAATGATGGGTGGGAGACTGAGATTGATCAGAAGCTGTTTATGCACATACATGAATCTAGGGTGTTTGCAACTGCAGGTATAGATGAGCTCACTGGCTGAGAAAACAATGAGGGCTAGGAACGCTCACATTTGAGAAGTAGAAGGAAAGGAGGAAATGGGGTGGGGGAGTGGGAGGGGAGTATCTAGTGGGGAGATTGGATATTAGAAACAGGTTGGAACCAGAGAGACTGACTTGCAAAATGTGATGCTGTTAACAGTTCACTTGCTCCACCTCAGTGAGGAATGCAGTCCAGGCAAGCCGTCTGGAGATGCTCAATAGCATTGCTGCATAGCTTCAGTGGGAAGGGGAGGAAGCCATGTCTGCAGGGCAGAAGGCAAATGCATGGGAGTTCATCCCCAAATGCTCCGCAAAGGGAGAAACAGATCTTAGATAGAAGAAACCATGACATTTGTCAGACACTTCCTTCAATTTCTCTTCAAAGATGGAAAAGAGCTTTCGAAATGGATTAAAGACTTAGCTGGCTGCCTGGGGGACAAATGCAAACCCTGGGTCATATCACACCAACAGCTTTTTATTTGTATTTTTGTTTGAGCAATTGAGTGCTTTAGAAACTGAATTAGTTTTGAACATTCAGGCTTTATACAAAAATTCCTTATTTCTAGTTTCTCTATAAAAAGCCGTATATTTGGCAACTTTTCCCATCCTGCTGAAACCAGCAACTCTGGAGTGACATGGTGTCTGTTTCTTAGCACCACTCAGTCATCTTGAGTCTCTGCAGACGAGACGCTGCACTTTGGCAAGGGTTAAAATGCACACTCCCTAAATAAACCCACGACATTCATTTTGTAAAATAGAAGCACAAGTTCCAAATGAAAGAGTGAGTGAGCCCAGAAGTCACCTACCTGGACAGTGGAAGATTCCTGAACTGGTATGTCCTGGTGGTTCTGATTCTGTGGGTGTGCCTCACTAACTCAATAAGTTTTCGGCCTAGCTGTCTCTTATGGACTGTCCCAAGGCGTTTCTACTCCTTCGTGGATTCTAGTATTGTCAGTATCAGCACCGTGCTTTGTTTGAGACAGTGTCTGACCAGGTTCTCGACTCCTCCCATGTGGTTCAGATGGTGAGCAGGGCACCCCACCACTCACCAGTGCCCATGCTAGCCCCTTTAGGATTTGGCAGAACACGAAGTACATAAATTCCACATAAGGTTTCTTTTGTGCAGATTTTTGAGGCCTAAGTGGAATGATGTTAAACAATGACTATTATGTGCTGCCTCCCAAAGTAGAAAATGAAGTCCAGCTCCCTAAAATTAATACCAGGCCACATCCTTCACACCCCTTCACCCAAGATCTCCAGTTGGTCTCTCAAGGGGATTTGATTCGTATGTTGGCATTTACATGTTCTCTGCCTGGAGAAGAAAGCTGTCATGTAACTGTCCTTATTCCCCCTTACCCCCACACACAAAATTCATTGACTTCTCAAAAGTCCTCTGAATGTCGAGAGGGGCACAAGGGCTTCAGTTAGGACATAGATGCTCCCACCCTCTTCAGAAAGCCTGGGGGAGTCCTGTGCCAATGCCCTCCTGCCCTTCCACCACACAATATGGATTGTATTGCTTTAGAAACAGGATTGTTGGGCATTTGGCTACTGGGTTTATATAGTAATGAGCGTGGGCCCCTTGTTCCGTCCTGCCCAGCTCCCAGCTGCCGGGATAGCTTACACTCAAAATAATTACACAGAAACTGTATTCATTGAAATACTGCCTGGCCCATTATCTCCAGCCCCTTATTGGCTAACTCTTACATATTGATTCAGCCCATTTCTAATAATCTGTGTGTCACCACGAGTCGTGGCTTACCGGGAAAGATTCAGCGTGTCTGACCTGGCAGGCTTCATGGCAGGTGGCTCTCTCTGTTTCAGCCTTCTCTATCCCAGAATTCTGTTCTGTCCTCCCCACCTATCTAAGAGTTTGCCCTATCAAAAGGCCAAGGCAGTTTTCTTTATTCAACCAATGAAAGCAATACGAAATGCAAAAGTACCTCCTACACCAGGTTTAAGGTAGACAGTGTCATTCTAATTAGTATTAGAGATTGAGTAGCCCCATGGAAGTATGGAAAGTCTGTTTTTTCCATGAAACCTGACTCTTAAGATACATTTTGTGAGAGTGTCACAAACAGCAGCCCTTCCCAGGGCTTCTCTCTCTGTGTACTCCTTGCCAAGTGCAGCCTAGAGTGGCCCATACACGCTAACAGAGTGACCTAATAGGCTGTATTTATCAATGACAATTGATGATCCCTTCACAGTCTGTTTTCCCAGTGTACAGCTGTGAACACAACTGCAGGCTTCAGTACTGGCCTCATCATCTTGCCTCATCACGTCTCAGGGATGGTTATGACAATGGTCACTATTGCCAATGTATTTGCTATTTTCTCACTGCGGTGACAAAGCAACTTGCGGGGCTTTTTCATAGCTCACAGTGGGGGGCACAGTCCACCGCAGTGGGGAATGCATGTGGAGAGAGAGAGCACAGTCCATTGCGGTGGGGAAGGCGTGGAGAGAGAGAGTACGACCCACTGGTCCGCAGTGGTGGGGAAGGTGTGGAGAGAGAGAGTACGGTCCACTGGTCCGCAGTGGTGGGGAAGGCGTGGAGGCGGGAGTGAAGGGCTTTATTGTAGCTCACAGTGGAGGACACGGTCCATTGTGGTGGGGAAGGCAGGGAGAGAGAGGGCACAGTCCATCATGGTGGGGAAGGCATGGAGGCAGGAGCTTGAGGCAGCTGGTCACACTGCATCTGCAGTGTGGAAACAGAAAAAATGATGCCAGTGCTCACATCCCGCCATCTCCCCCCCACCAGTCCAGGACCATAGCCCATGGATGATGTCAGCCACACCTGCATCTTCCCACTTCAGCTGACTTGATCCCTATTGACTGAGATTCCTCACAGATATACCAGGGGTTGTTTCTATGGCGATTATGAATTTCATCAAGCTGACTAAGAGTAATCATGGCAGTGATGTAATTCATCAAACTACTCCAAAATAGACAATGTTTGGATACGTCTGGTTGGCCATGAACTAGTGGAAAAATGACTGCTTTTTTTCTCTCACCATGTCGAGTGGCTCTTTTTCATCTTGTGACACTGCTCTTTGTCACAAGGTCTCCATAGTTACCCACATGGGTGATCATGAAATGGGGTGTAATCATTAGATAAGAGGCTATACTCACATTGAATTAGTGTAAACAGTGTCCTCTGTGACTGTGTCTATCATTCACCTATCCACAGTCCTAAACTTGTAACTCTATTAAAACTACTCCATAGAACCACATGAAATCACTTCATGGGAGAATGTAAACAGTGTGGAAGTTACCAACACAGACATCACATTTGCAGTCTATGATCATATTGCTCTCCTTGACTTGTGGGTTTGTTCACCATTAATTATAGCCTTACAGATCATTTCCCATTTTGTAGACATCAATGAAAGCCCATCAGTATGGCTGAGGATTCCTTTAGAAACCATCACATGCTTCATGTGGCCCCCAATGTCTATAACTCAGCTGGTGATTGCCCCACAGAGAATGACAATGGTTATGACACATTATAGGAGCTGCATGTGGAGCCTTTGGATGAAGCGGTTATTGAGAAATGAGTAAAACAGTTCACATGGTCCTTAACTACCACACTTGGTTTACATGGGTATCAGTTCCAGGAGGTTGGTACTGCTTCCTTTCCAGACCAGCTTCAACACTTTTGTTTACCAGCTTGCTGAGTCTGCTTGCCCTCTGCTTGTTCCAGTACCTGCACTGCTAGAGGAAGCATTTCAGAGGTAGGTGTAGACAGATCCCAGCCTGCAAGTTCTGGGAGGACTTATTCCATCCTGCACAAGTTTTGTTCTCTGCCTGTCTTAGTCAACACCTTTTAATGCATTCACAGAAGTATGGGAAAAGCTCACAGAGCCATTGACAGCTTTAAATGCATTCTACAATTCCCTGTCTCATAGGCGAGATTGAAACAGGAGGGAAAAGGAATTGTAAACTCTATTGTTTAATTGTAGATTAGCCCTGAGTTCTCACATATCTGAGGCACATTATTTTGTACCTATCAGTAGATTCATAGCATATATCCATTTTCCATTCTCTGGCTCTTATATCTTGCTACTTTTTGCTTTTTGTTTTGTTTTGTTTTTGATTTTTGAGACAGGGTTTCTCTGTAGCTTTGGAGCCTGTCCTAGAACTAGTTCTTGTAGACCAGGCTGGCCTTGAACTCACGCCTGCCTCTGCCTCCAGAGTGCTGGGATTAGAGGTGTGTGCCACCACTGCCCGTCGTATCTTGCTACTTAAGACATTAATGCAATAACAAGTATTTTCTAGGCACTTAGCAGGTGTAGAAGCAGACCACTTGTTGATTCCCAGCCACTCGGCCAGCTTAGACCCAAAATAATGACACAGAAACTGTACTAGTTAAATCACTGCTTG